>JAVLUX010000008.1:6140000-6272500 GCA_032164185.1 Moxostoma hubbsi | reverse complement strand
TTGCTCTTATGGAAATACATTGATACTTTTATTCACCAAAGTATTATTCATCTGATTAAAATGTATAGTTAGGACATTAATAATGTGAAAAATTACTAATACTATTTGAAAAAAAAAGTCAGATCTTCTTAAACCACTTCTCATGTGTGTTCTCATCAAAAAAATCCTCCATTGACATTCTAGCTGTCAGTTTGTCCAGATACTCAGGTGACCTTTGACCCCACACTTCCTGTAGCACTTGCCATAGATGTGACTGTCTTGTCGGGCACTTCTCACACACCTTACAGTCTAGCTGATCCCACAAAAGCTCAATGGGGGTTAAGATCCGTAACACTCTTTTCCAATTATCTGTTGTCCAATTTCTGTTTCTTTGCCCACTCGAACCTTTTATTTTTATTTTTCTGTTTCAAACGTGTCTTTTTCTTTGCAATTCTTCCCATAAGGCACCCCTCAGTCTTCTCTTTACTGTTGTACATGAAACTGGTGTTGAGTGGGTAGAATTCAATGAAGCTGTCAGCGGAGGACATGTGAGGCGTCTATTTCTCAAACTAGAGACTCTGATGTACTTATCCTCTTGTTTAGTTGTACGTCTTCCACATCTCTTTCTGTCCTTGTTAGAGCCAGTTGTGCTTTATTTTTGAAGACTGTAGTTACAACTTTGTATGAAATCTTCAGTTTTTTGGCAATTTCATGCATTGTATAGCCTTCATTCTTCAAAACAATGATTGACTGATGAGTTTCTAGAGATAGCTGTTTCTTTCTGGCAATTTTTGACCTAATATTGACCTTAAGACATGCCAGTCTATTGCATGCTCTGGCAACTCAAAAACAAACACAAAGACAAAGTTAAGCTTCATTTAACAAACCAAATATCTTTCAGCTGTGTTTGATTTAAAGGCAAGTGATTTTCTAGAACCAAATCAGCAATTTAGCACGATTACTAAAGGATAAGGTGTTGGAGTGATGGCTGCTAGAAATGGGGCCTGTCTAGATTTGATCAAAAATAACTTTTTTCAAATAGTGATGGTGCTGTTTATCACATCAGTAATGTCCTGACTATACTTTGTGATCAGCTCAATGCCACTTTCCTGAATTAAAGAATCAATTTCTATCCGAAACAGCAAAATCTGTACATTATTCCAAATTTTTGGCCACCAGTGTATATATATCAGTTATTCAATATTAATACAGACTTGTGTCCTAGCTCTTTATTTTAACATATAATTAAATCCATGTGGTTTGATTCTTATTTCCTTTATTCTCTTCTCAGCATGTTTGTGCACATTAACGTTGGACGGTTCAGGGCCTTTGGTGTCTCTGGCTCCGTGTGACTCTAGTAATCTCTTATGTGCCAGTTTTAACACTGGACTTCACCAGCTTCATCTAGATCAGGGAGCAGCGGTCAGCCTCAGTGAAGTGGCTTGCTTCTGACCTGCTGGACCATCTGCAAAACTGAAGTGAACTGTTAAAGTAACTTTCTAAACATTCAGAACTGGAACTCTAGAAAATTGTATCGGGAAATGAGAATGTACACTGGATGGTCAAAAGTACAGTATGTGGACACTTCCTAATTAACAGGTTCTGCTATTTCAGCTACACCCATTATTAACAACAGATGCGTAAAATCAAACTTACAGTTGTTTTTACACTTTATTTTGGCCATGTAGTGTAAGATTAACTGTTTATATGAACCAATAAATGGGTGGAAATGCTTCAAGTAAATGGTACAAAGGAGAATGCTTGGAGGTAGCTTCCCACCTAGATGTACTGGCAATTATTTACGTTTCCCAAACATAGCCGAGCTCAGATCAAAGAATACCCTTGAGATAAGATTAGATGCTTTTAAATCCTTTTCTTTTTTTTCTTTTAGAGTTTTGTGTTAGTGTCAGAAAAAATATAGGCAATAAAATTCGGCTCCATTATGTTTTTGAAGACCTTTAATTTGCACTATGTAATAGCTAACAGGTCGAAAATAATTCACTGACAAAATCAATGCAGGACTTGACTTATCTCGCTGGCTCTCTCATTTTCCCACTCTTTCTCTCTCCTACTACAAACACAGTTACAGTGGCCCCAATATGTATTTGGACACTTTAGCTACACGTAAACTTTAAAAAAAAGTGTGATTCCATTAAATAAATAAAAAATCAAACCTAGTGCCATTTATGTTACAGAAAGAAATCATAAACACACTTTTCAAGCAAAACATTCTGCAAATATAAACTTCTTAGTAGATATGGGGCCCCATTTTAAGCACTAACACTAAGCACAGTACAATGCATTAAATCATAAGAGAAACGTCAGTGGGCATTGGTATTTTTTGTGCAAGTCTAGGCGCAAAGGAGGTTTGGTGAAATTGCACGTGCAAAGCGCTAATGGGCTGGGTCAAGTGCAATATCATTCGGAGGTTGTTCTTCGGTCATTGCGCTGTTTGCATCCTATTGTGTAGTCCATTGCTTGTCAAGCATCGGCGATATAAACAAAGACGGCACATTCATAAGAAGTTGGTTGTGTAAAATGGGTTGTATGCAATGAATTAGAAGAATAGAAATATGGACTTACGTTCTTTTGTGGATTAATCTCTTCTATTACTAGTTCTATGACAGTGACACGCTCCTTTTATAAGCATAGACTATGTAATTCTCATCAGGATTTGGATGTGGGTTATGTTAAATTATGGGATGTGGAGCACGGCTTGGCGAGACAGACGTGGGCTTTGGACCTGGTCCTGATGAGACAGACGTGGGCTGTGGAGCAGAGGCTGATGCGGCAGCGTGGCATGGTGATGCTTACAAATCGGAGGCGGAGACCAAGGCATCAAGGTGGCCAGGATGCAGTGGTCAAGGTGGCATAGCATGACGAGGCAGATAAGATGATGCAGACCTGGTAGCATAGTATGACGAGGTAGACATAGCAGCATGGCATGATGAAGCAGATGTGGTAACATCTGGCAGCATGGCATGATGAGGCAGCAACATGACATGTTGAGGCAGACATGGCAGCGTAGCATAACAAGGCAGACGTGGTAGCATGGCATGACGAGGCAGATTTGGCAGCATGGCATGATGAGGCTGCTTAGCATGACGATGCAGATGTTGCAGCCGAGGCTTCTGGCGCTGGCTCTGGGACAGCCAAGGCTTTAGGCACTGGCTCTGGGATGGCCAAGGCTTCAGGCGATAGCTCATGGACAGTGGCAGGTATGAGCACTGGCTCGTGGTCCATGGCAGGTGTGGAAGCCACTGGAGGAGTGCGGAGTTCCTCAATAGCCACTCCCACATTGAAAGACGAATCGTTCAGTTGCAGGGCAAAGTCAATATATTGGACCAGAGTCCAGTTATTTAAACCTCCAGGCATTCATGAGTAGATTGGCTCATTTACCCCGCATGGAAAAGGTCCTTGAGAGCAGTGTCATTAATATTAACCAAATGTCAAAGCCCAAAAAACTCCAAAACAAAGTCTTCAGTGGGTCTATCCCCTTGATGCAACCGCATGAGGTGAACTGCTGGGTTTTTGTGATTAGTCAGGTATTTTGTAACATGAGCAAGACAGGAAGGAGAAGAAGACAACGATAATGTGAACATTATCAGCTTATTAAATAAAGACATGAATATATCCAAAACAAAAGCAGATCCAAGAACTTAACTAGACTTGACTATAACTAGGACCATGAACAAACCATGAAGACAATGTTACACAATGACATAGAGAGGTACTAGGAAGTAAACTTCAAATTATATCAGACATGATCCAAAACATGAACATTTATAGAGATTATAAGTATTGCTAATCATATTGTAAAAAAGTAAACTCATGGCTAGTATTAACAGTGATTGTATTGACCTTCCAGGTTAGGCTGTGGATTTTTGCATGCATGTCACTTCTGCAGGTTGATTTTGCACAAAAAATACAAATAAAGCCCATGCTGTTCCAAATGGAGACAAAATGTATTTGGACACTGAGTTTTTCCAAACGTTAGTGGAACGTGGTCATAGTTAATGTGCCGAACTCCATCTGTAGTTACTCTGCATGGACATGTGTGCAAACTTGAGGAAACCGACTTGAGACCTAAAGTGAAGATGGTTCTGCAAAAAAGGTCTAGCATAAATTGTTTGCAGATGATGTTTGCTGTGATATTTTGTATCTAATTGAATGGAATTAAAACATTTTACAAGTTCGTCTCAAGTGTCCAAATATGTTTAGTGTATGTACACTCTCAGGGTTTTGTCATTTGGGTAAACTGTATAATTTTTAATTTATACTCTGTTTGAGCTTACACATAAGCATGTCAATCATATGTGTGAATGGTCTGATCTTGTATTTAATACACTAGAGAGGGTGATAATGGGAAAATGTGGCCATTTAGTGAATTTAGTATAAAGAGAACAAACCTTGTCAATATCGTCAAATTGAATGATCAGACATATAAGAACGGGAAGGCAGTGGAAATCTGTGATGCAGTGTTTTCTTATAACACTTTTTTAAATCAGAGAATATTGTTTTTCCAGACACACACTTTTTGTATATTAATATGCCTTTAATTATGAGCGAATGTCAATGTTTTGATGATTTTGTATTTTTTTTTATCAAAGACGTAAACACAAATACCAAAGATCATTTTTGGAATAATGAACAGTGGCCCCCAAAAGGTATTTGGCCACTTAATTCACACTTAAAAGGTTTGTATATCATTGCATTAGATTAAAAGTCTTCTCTTTATTCTTGTACATGAAACTGGTGTTGAGCGGGTAGAATTCAATGAAGCTGTCAGCGGAGGACATGTGAGGCGTCTATATCTCAAACTAGAGACTCTGATGTATTTATCCTCTTGTTTAGTTGTACATCTGGTCTTACACATCTCTTTCTGTCCTTGTTAGAGCTAGTTGTCCCTTGTCTATGACTTTAGTGTACAACTTTGTATGAAATCTTCAGTTTTTTGGCAATTTCAAGCTTTGTATAGCCTTCATTCCTCAAAACAATGATTGACTGACAAGCTTCTTAAGTCACACTTAAAAGGTTTGCATATCATTGCATTAGATAACAAATCACATATCAAACCAAGTGACATCTGTAAGCAAACCCACTTTTTTAGTGGGTTTGACCGGTGCAGTTAAGCACATTAACTATGGACAAGTTACACTAACGTTTGACAACCAGAAAGTGTCCAAATATCCTTTCTATACCTTTCATTTTGAACATTGCATTATCATGGAATCTATCTTTAAAATAAGAGCCACTTGATTTAAAAAAACGTGTATTGCACAGTGACATTCTAAAGACTTGAGTATCAAAATAACTTTTGCGGTCACTGTACAACATTGTAGCAGAATATTGATGAACTGACAGCAGTATGTTTCACTGAGACACAGTAAAGGTTACACTGATGCAAGTGTTTATTTGAATAGTATGTAAATGCTGAAGTTCAGAGTTATCAATTTGAAGGAAATGTTAACGTATTTGCACATTATATGATAAATTATTTCAAGAGATCTCCTTTCTGTGTTTTTTTTTTTTTTTGTTTGTTTGTTTTTTTTGCATTTTTCCCAACAGGAAATTGAAATGTTGGTGGAATAATGGGCTTATCTTGATCTTTGCTGTTTTTTAAAACATTTGAGGACAATGAGAGCATATTTACACTAACTAAAAAGTACAATGGCACTACTATAGGCATTTTAACATGGCAAAATGTTTTTTTCAATGTAACATGGCAGAGTTGTTGTTATTATCACTTTTATAATAGGCCCAAGTTTTACCCAAGTGTGTTAAAAGGCTCCCTCGCCACCTTTTTTTAATCAAATTTTAATCAAAACACCCTTCCATTATTAATTCTATTCACACAAATGACGTTGCTCCGTCAATATTCAATCAATTGAAATGTATATTTTCAATCTTGATAAATTTGTGAACACATAAAAAGCTAATTTTCATGAAGGTGTGCCTGGAGTCCCTTGTATGTAGTACCCTACAACGAAAAGTACCATTGACCTACTATTGTTTTGTTTTTTTGGACGGGTACCAGGGTAGTACCATAGTATTCTTGAAGTACCTTAAAATACAAGAATCTGGTAAAAATTCAGTACCATGATATTTCCATCTCTGTACTACACACAGTACTTTTTCAAATATGTAGTTTCAAATAAACCAACCAAAAGTGAAAGTAAACAAACTAAAATCTAACCAAAAAGAATTAGTGTTTTCAAAGGTTCAGTTTTACCTGTTCAGGTATGTATTCTATAATGTTGGGGAGTAGCTAACTAAAATAGTGACACTTCTAACCTAACTACATTTTCAGGTCATAAAAATGAACTAGTTTACATACAAATGATTCACTTGAGCCTTTGAGCAGTCTAAAAGGGACTTTGCCTCCTTTTATTTAGTTAATTTCTGCTGTTTTGTCATTATATTTGGACTCAGAAACCAAAAATATGGTTTTATTAGTTTATATTTAGCATGCAAGTATATGTTTGATATAATGTTGTCACCCTAATTGTTTAAAGTCACCCTAATGAAATATGTATCTATCGGTTGATATTTTGCAATCAGAACCAACATTAACAAGTCAACTAATCTTCAAATATATTTTCTTCTTCTTACTTTTTCTTAGTAACATGTAGGCCCAGTGTAGCTTCCTACTTAAGTAGCTAAATAGTAGCTTGACTATAGTTTATGCTTTTAAGTTAAGAATAGCTTGTAGCTTCCCCAACACTGGTATTTTATATTACCTCTCTCACTCTCTCTGGTCAGGCTTGGAGAGTTTACATTACAGATATGCCAGATGTCTGTATTTGACTACTCGCTGTGCATTTCCTCCTCACTGCTGGTCCAATATTCAAATGCTGCCATTCTTCATAAAACAGAGGTAGAGAAACAGACAGATCACCCACTGGCAGAGAGAAATTTGGACAGAAAGCCAAGCAAATAATGGTAGAGTGCATGGTGTTTTTATTTTTTAATATAAAACACTCAGCGTAAGAGGCGCAGTTAAATGGGTAGAAAGTTAAGAAGACACATTAAAGGGAGTCAATAGCAGAGAAAACATCTTTCTCTCAATACACACATCAAAGACACAAACTTCTCATTCAACAATCAGGAATTCTTGCCCCGTTTGATGAAGCCAAGGGGGTTAAAGAAGGGACGTCCTTCCAGAATATGAGTGAGTGATTGTAAATCTAACTTTTAATATGTGCAGTTGATAATTAGATGTACAGTATTGTGTGTTTTTATGTCAACTGTCTATACCAGAAGTAAAGCTGGCGATGCTAACACATACAAGTTGAGTTATTGTGATATTTCGCATGACTAACAGTAGTAGAACTGTTAAAATGGTATAATTGAAACTAACTTTGAAGTGACATATTCAGGATTGGAGATGGACCAATTGTAATAGTTTAACCATAAGAATCAAGAAGTGGTCAGCCATCAGTCGGACAATTATTGGAAAATTTGGGGGGGGGGGGGGGGGTCTATGGTAGTAACAACACTGATAGATAAGCGATTAATTATATGGAAAATTGGAAAGGAACAAATGTGTTGATTATCTAATGTCTTTTTTATTACAAACTTTGGCCTAAATGGTTAGTTACTACGTCTGAAATATGACTTTTAATACATCCATCCATGCATTTTCTATAGCCGCTTGTCCTATGTAGGGTCGTGGGTAGTGCTGGAGCCTATCCCGGCTGGCAGGGAAACACCAGTCAATCACAAGTCACTTTTAATACAATACTTTTGAATTACAATAGTTATAGATTGAACGTGAGTAGTCTTCCCCTGGTGTCCGCATGCTTAAATGGACAAATAGGAATAGTATACTGAGAATAACCTTTGCATTTTACAATCTGTAGATCTCAAAACCATTACAAAATAATATAATTATCTGTTGCATAAAGAAAAACATTGCAGTTAAATGCTCATAATTGTTGTCAAATATAGGCTATGTTTTCGAGAGGACATGTTCCATGGTTCCATTTCATGGTCCCAATTAAAATTTTATATAATGGTATTATATATGATTAGCTACAATCATTTGAGATCATCGAATGAACCAATAATGAAGTCACCCAAGTCTTCACCTGCATTATGGGTTTCAGTAATGGGACTCCACTTCTGCTGCTTTGCATAGTTTTGAGCCGCTCTTTGGTGGAAACCTATAAGCATTTCCAATGCAAATCTGTCAGAGAAGAGATCTACTGCATGGGCGGAAAAACAAACAACTCTGTTTACCAATGATACTTTGTTTTCTGATGAATAGATCACCTAAAGGAAGATAAGAGTTGAGTAACGGACAGATCATAGGTTAAGCAGGTTTTTATCCAAAGCGACTTACAGTACTCTTATCGTATAACAAGGACAATCCCACTGGAATAACCTGAGGTTAAGCATCTTGCTCAAGCAAACATTGGCTCACTCTTTACAATGTTCAAACCAGCAACCTTCGAGTTGCAAGCCCGAAACTTAAAGGTATATTTTACCCAGTAAAGAAAATGATCTCATCATTTACTCATCCTTATGCCATCCTAGATGTGTATGACTTACTTTCTTCTGCTGAACAAAAACAACGATTTTTAGAAGAATATTTCAGCTCTTTTGGTCCATACAATGCAAGTATATGGTGACCAAAACTTTGAAGCTCCCAAAGAACATAAAGGCAGAATAAAAGTAATTTTCCAGTAGTTAAATCAATTTCTTCTGAAGCGATATTATAGTTGTGGTTGAGAAACAGGTCAATATGCAAGTTCTTTTAACTATCAATCTCCACTTTCACTTTTACATTCTTATTTTGTTTTCTTCGTCATCTATTGGGCATGGAGGACAATTTATAGTACAAAAAGACTTAAAAATGTATCTAGTTCTAGATTTAACCACTGGAGTCTAACAGATTATTTTATGATATATTTTTGAGCTTCAAAGTTTTGGGCACCATTCACTTACATTGTAAGGACCTACAGAGCTGAAATATTCTTCTAGAAATCTGTTTGTGCTCTGCAAAAGAAAGAAAGTCACATCTGGGATTGCATTAGGGTGAGTAAATGATGAGAGAATTTAGATCTTTCTATGTCTTCTGAAAAGACCAGCTTAGGATCTATCTTCCAGGGAATTCATGCTGGTCCAGGCTGATTAATGCTGGTCTAGCTGGTGGACAAGCATTGTCATCTTTGTATTGTTTTCCAATTAAAAATTATCTAGGCAACATCAAAACAAGACACAAATTAAGCTCAGTATTTGTCGCATAATGTTGAGTACCACAAAAATTATTTTGACTCGTCCTTTGTTGATTTGGACAAAAGTGAAAATATAGTTACAGAAATTCACTCACAATGAAGTGGATGGTGCAAGCCAATAAATGCTAAGATACAAACAGTTTCAAAAGTATAGTCACAAGATGTAAACATTAGACGTGATAACATATAACATATATAACAAACTAACCTTTTCAGTGAAAAGTTGCATCCAATATTACAACTTTGTTGCCATTACAACACAATGCCAGTAAAACCTGTAAGCAATTTTATCAACTAATATCATGTAGAACAGAGATTTGATCACACTAAAATTACATTAACATGCATAATGTTTACATCTTGTGGCTATACTTTTAAATCGGTGTGTATTTAAATTTTTATGGACTGGCCCCATTCACTTCCATTGTAAGTGCTGTTATGGCAGATTCCCCACAAAAGCCATCAAAGCACAGGCGCAAAGTTCTGATTCCAAGAATAGACTTTTATTACAAAATAACAAATCCGAGATGGTCCATGGAGCATCTAAATTTACACTTCAGAATCATGCTTTTTTTATATACAATTTCTGTTCCACCTTATCTCTGAGTGATGGCCTCTTCATCCAATAAAATCATCTTATGCCTCCTAGTTTCTTCATCACTGTCTCCCTTCTAGCTGGTCATCCTGACCCAACTTGCTTCAATAATGGCAAAAGCATGAATATTTCATTTTATATGCATAAAACACACTGTAAACACTTCATATGGTTACATATTAACTAACAATCATTACTTTCTGCATTAATTTGATTAGTATATTAAATGATTTCCCTTATTACAGTTGTTGGTTACACATATTAAGATTCAACTTTATTGTCATGAGTACAGGTACAGAGCCAATGAAATGCAGTTGTTTTTGCATATCCCAACTAAGCTGGGGTCAGCCATGAAACGGTGCCCCTGGAGCAGATGGGGTCAAGGGCCCAACAGTGGATTCTTGACAGTGCTGGGACTTCAACCCCCGACCTTTCGGTCTGTAATCCAGAGCCTTAACTGCTGAGCCACCTATGCATCTCATTTGTAGTCGCTTTGGATAAAAGTGTCTGCTAAATTACTAAATGTAAATGTAGAATTGTAACACAATTTAGTGGTGTTTTATGCTTAAAACAAGGAAAAACTATCGGACAATGGGGTAAGAAAAGTAAACTTTAATCAAAGTGGGGGAAAACTAAACATATTTTATCACTTGTATTTCTTCAGACTTGCCACATCAGAATGGACCTTAAAGATGCCCATTGATGTCCCCTTCTATTTGTCATGGAGCCTGACCAAAACATCCTCCGTGACCCTTACAAATCTGACCCATGTGATGAAGAGCCCCCAGATCTGGAGTGTGCCATCTGTTTTAGCCAGTTCAACAATGTCTTCAACACTCCCAAGATACTAGAGTGCAAGCACACCTTCTGTCTGGAGTGTCTCGCCCGGATGAATGTGAAGTCTGCCCAACCCGACACCATCCAGTGCCCGCTGTGCCGAGCGTACACCCCGTTACCCGACCTTGGTCTTCCGAAGCTCGCAAATGATTCCACGGTCCTGTCTTACCTCCCAGCTGCAATGCAGTATGTGTACAGCATCCGCTTTAGCCGAAATAAAGGTAAACTGCAGGTGAAGAGAGTTCCTAGTTCTGCACCGGTCATAACACAGACCGTCAGCCAAAGCCTGGATGTTGGGACCCCAGAAAACACAGATGAACCACATGGCATGGGCATAGACAGTGGTAGAGAAAGGTCTTTATTTGCCACGATACACAGGATGCCCTTGTGCAGAGCTTTCATAATGTGCTCAGTGGCAATTCTGATGGTCACTCTCACCACTGTCATCCTCACCACCATGAAAAACAATAAATGATGGTGTGAGAGCATCAGCAGCATAACATTTACAACCAATGCCTATGGACTAAGGAGGTCTATAATACCTGGAGAAAGTTATCCATTATCATTTCCATTCATCTCAACAGCAATGACTCGTCTAGCGCAGAAACCCCCAGATGTATGCAATTTTAAAGTTTCCATCTTTGCTCGTGGGTTCTCAGTTCTGACACCAGGTTTACTTTAAGCCAATTACTTGAGCCAAAAATGCTATGTGACTAATGGTCCATTCAAGTCATGTCGGAATGATCGTGTTTATCAGTTGTGTTGGGGGCATGTCAATTAAAGAGTCATAACGGAAGCAAAGTAGTAATTGTAATAACTCAGTTTTAACTTTTGGATTTTTACTGTATTGTTAAGTTTGTATGCATTTTTGTACTGTTTATGAAGAATAGCTATAAAGCCTGCCAGAAAATAAGATTCATTAAGCTGGTCTATGAGGCGACAAACTTAAATGTAGATGAAAACTACATTTCCTATCATTATATGTGGTGGCACAAGAATGATAAAATTGATAACATATCAGTTACACACATAATGTGTAGCTTTGCTCTTTATTTTGTTGCATTGGTGCTAAAAACGCTTCTTTGTCAATAAGTGAAAAAGAGAGAAAGAAACAGGAAGTAGAAAAACTGGTACATTCTTTCCGACTTAAATCACTTGAATGCACATCACATGTATTTATGACTTAAGAACTTGTAAGTATGAACGTCCCAGGACCTGAATGCAGCATAACCACTTTGGAGCCACAGGAAGATGACGTCATGACAACGCTGATTGGCTGATGCCACCACAGGAACGCATACAATCCAAAGCCCTACAGCAATGTCAAAGGCAACAGACAGAGAAATAAATAAGTTAATTTCATCCTTTTATGAGTAAAACATCTGCATCTAATGCTAACTAATTTTACCATTTATTTGTTGCTTGCAAAAAAAAGTATTCCTTTAGAATACGTGCCTGCTTTTGATTGACTATCGATTAAGAATGATGCTTTTTTTTGCTGCCAGATGATGTAGGGTGTAGTTACAACTTACACCAGCAGGGGCTAACTAGGCCATGCTAACCAGCCAATGGTGCAACTATGACCATGCTAACCAGCCAAACCCTGATCCCTTGCTATGGACAGCCTTTGTTGAATGCTATTGATAACCACAGAAAATAATTTTGCTAATGAACCCTGTCTGTGCAAAGTTACAACCAGGAATATGTAAAAAGTTACCAATTCGGAGAAGCTCTTTGAAAACAAATCCGTATTGTGGCGCTATGGTGAAGAAATTAGGTGGTTAGGTCGTTTGTCTGCGTCCAGCAAGACTATGTGTTACGCATCATAAAAGTTACAGCACCATCAAAGAACCAGTGAAAGTCAGATGCAACATAACTCATAAACTGTGTTTGCTGTATTGTGAGTCCAGCAGCAACCCTACATTTAAACTTAAACCTAACCGTAATCATACTAAACCTAATCCTAAACACAAATGTAAAAAAATTAAATGTTTGTAAAATTATTAAATATACATAAAAGTTCAATACAGTCATTCTAGGGAACACTGTATTACTACAAAAACTAGCAGCAAAATTGCCACACATTAGCAGCAAATCTGCAGCTTGCTATTTGTGCTTTTGATTCGCTGCAAACGTTTGCCAGAATTTTGCAGCTCTTCACCAGTGTTGGTGAACCTCCGGCAAACCTTTGGCAACAATGGACAATTTTCTGCAAGTTTGCCATGAACTCTCAATTTTCATAAGGGTGGCAACAGTGAAGAGCAAAGTAATTCTATAAAGAGGAGAAGAAGCTGTACTTCTGTGTAGCTAGCAGGCTAATCGGTTAGCAGTAGGCAAAGCTAGAAGGCTAACCGATAAGCTTGTCAGCTAACTCAAAAACTAAAATGAGAAATGTTTAATTTCACCATTCATAGCTTTGATTTAATAATATGATATGTGGCAAGTAATTTAAAAGGTATTTTTAATCATGTTTACATAGTTAAGTTTACATAGCGGTTGCATAGTTTTTTTTTAAAGTTCTTTCTGTCAAGAGAATCACTCTTGGGGTATGACATGTGTAGTGGGTGTAACCTGCAGTAGTCCTGCAAGACGCAGCCCTGATAGCATGCATATATTTTTATTCCCACCTGTATTCCGGTGTCATGATAAATTCAGTCCACCCCAATACCAACTCCAATTGAGTCCCCCTGTAATGCCTGAGCAAAATTATAGCATGTCACTGAAGTCTAGGCTAACTGAAAAACACAAACAACAACACATCTTTAATTTCATAATCTATAACTTCAGTTCTATATTATTATGTGTAGCATATTATTTTAAAGGCTTTAGATGTCATATTTACATAGTTAAAACTGCATATACCATTTGTAATATTTTTAATCAGGCACTGAATAGAGTACCCATTACTAACTCTTTAAGCCAATGGAATAGCTGTGATGTCATATGGGAACACGATTTACCTTGCGGACTCAATTTATCATGACACTGGCAACTCCTGCTCCAACTCCAACTCTTGATTGGACAACACCTTCTGATTGGGTGGATCTTATCCACCTTCTGACACTTTGCCCTTCCTTTAGTAGAAAAACTGTTTGTGGTGGTGGCATAGTGGGCTAAAGCACATAACTGGTAATCAGAAGGTTGCTGGTTCGAGCCCCACAGCCACCACCACTGTGTCCTTGAGCAAGGCACTTAACTCCAGGTTGCTCCGGGGGGATTGTCCCTGTAATAAGTGCACTGTAAGTCGCTTTGGATGAAAGTGTCTGCCTAATGCATAAATGTAAATGTTTTTTGTTCTATTAATAGTAAATGGCTGAATAAATGTACCGGAAAGAAAATTAGTTATATGTATCATCACTTTGTCCAGAACCATAATGAATGATATAAATTAGATTTTTTTATAACAAACCGATTCTGCCTGGCTCCCACATTTATGGTTTCTCTGTAGACTATGCTACTTTGCCAATATAAGAATATAAAACATATCAAGGTAACCATGAACTGAAAATATTGTAAGGTAATTTTACGCAATTTAAAGCAGATTTTTTTCTTCTCTCCCTCTCTCCCCCCCTTTTCTCCCCAATTTGGTATGCCCAATTCCCAATGCTCTCTTAGTCCTCATGGCGGCGTAGTGACTCACCTCAATCTGGATGGCGGAGGACAAATCTCAGTTGCCTCTGCGTCTGAGACAGTCAATCTGTGCATCTTATCTCGTGGCTTCTTGGGCGCGTCACCGCGGAGACCTAGCGTGTGTGGAGGATTCACGGTATTCTTCTTGGCATCCACGCACAACACACCACACGCCCCACCAAGAGCGAGAACCATATTATAGCGACTACAAGGAGGTTAACCCAACGTGACTCTACCCACCCTAGCAACCGGGCCAATTGGTTGCTTTGGAAGCCTTACTGGAGTCACTCAGCACGCCCTAGATTCTTATGGAACTTGTGACTCCAGTCGTGGTAGTCAGTGTCATTACTTGAGTTACCCAGGCCCTGAACTCGATTTGATTGAATAATATATGGAGTCATTATATATATATTATTATAATTATAAGGCAGTAAGGTTGGAAAACAACATTTTCAATTCACCGTTGACAGTGTATTTCTCTCTTTTTTGTAAGCCTAGAAATATAAAATCTTTAATTATTTCTTACCATATCCCTAGAAAGAGATAAATATATATGTCCTTTTTCAACCGCAAATCTAAACATTGAAATTCACTTTAGTAAAAAAGGACTGTTTTTCACCCACATCTATCATATCACTTCATTAAAACCCTTCTAGTCTGAAGTTATAGAAAATAAGTGGGGGGGGGGGGGGGGGTGTCCATTTGGTGTGTGTTTTTACACACAGATGTACGTGTGCTATCTGGGAGATAAACACGCTTGCAAATTATACACTTCAGCTTTAAATGACAGACATGAAATGTTAAAATGCTGTAGTTCCACTGGAGCCGCTGTTGTGCAGTTTAGACACAAGACACTTTCACATTCCTTGTTGATTTTTAAGATTTATAAAGGGATAACTCACCCAAAAATGATCATTCTTTCATCAATTACTCACCCTCATGTCATCCCAGATGTGTATGACTTTCTATCTTCTGCAGAACATAAATTATGATATTTGGAAGTATGTTTCAGCTCTGTAGGTCCATACAATGCATGTGAATGGGTGCCAAAATGTTGACACTCCAAAAAGCACATAAAGGCATCATAAAACTAATCTATATGCCTCCAGTGTTTTAGTCCATGTCTTCAGAAGTGATATGATATGTGTGGGTGAGAAACTGATCAATATTTAAGTCCTTTTTGCTAGAGATTCTTCTTCCTGCCCAGTAGGGGGCAAAATGCATGAAGAACGTGAGTCACCAAAAACACAAGAAGAAGAATGTGAAAGTTAAAGTGGAGGGGAATTTATAATAAAAAATGACTTAAATATTAATCTGTTTCTCACCCACACCTATGATATCACTTCTGGATTACTTTAATGCCTACTTGTGTTAATTTTGAAGCTTAAAATTTTGGCACCCCTTCACTTGCATTGTATGAACCAAATGAACTATGAAATTCTTCTAAAAATCATAATTTGTGGTCTGCAGAAGAAAGAAGCTCATACACATCTGGGATGGCATGAGGGTGAGTAAATGCTGTGAGAACTATTTATTTAAGGGTTTGTGAGCCCATTTTAGACACAAGGCAAACTTAAAAGTCTTTTCAGCATTTTAATGCTGTTCTTCTTATTTCATATGTTGAGGAAAATATTTGGTTTTCCCAGCTGATAGATTGGTATCATACTTCTGTGTGGGATGCAACTACTCTATCAAAATGTTTACTCAGTCTGCACAGTGAATTTGCATTTATTGTATATTCAAAGTTACAAACACCATCTCATAAAAGATCACAACCGGAAACATTTCAGCTACAAATTTCAAAAGTTCAGTATGTCAGTATAAACAACAAACAAACAACATGATGAGCAGATTTTTGAATGTTTCCATCCTATGCAAATCAAAAAGTTCCTAACATCATGCAAATCTACAGCTACCTTTTACAGTTGTACAGGGTGTGCAAAAAGCAGTGATGTAATGCCTCATATGGATTGAACTGGAAAAGTGTTTCAGGTTTATTTACACACTCCGAAATGTACAAGAACCTTTGACAAAACGGACCGTTTGGCGGTACCATGGTACAGTGAATGTACTTACTGAATGAATAAGCTACCACAGGTTGTAAAAGTAATAAATGTTGCTATGTATTGAAGATTTGTGTATTTTATTATATTGCTGTTACCACCATTTTACAAAAGCACTAAGCCACTAAAGACTGAATGTTACAGTGATTTTACCATGGATAAGGGGGTCTCATGCACAACACACATGGCTTATTAAGGTAATTCCATGAAACGAAAAGAAAGAAATTCTGTATTTTTATATTTTATATATTTATATATATAATGATATTTTATATATAATTAAGAAGCCCCCTTTTTTAACTGTAATTAAAAAAATAATCATTCTCATTACTGTAATGTAAACAAATAAATTCATACACCGTGCAGTGTGAAATGTAAAAATAATGTATCATAGTAATGAGAGAATATATCGGGAATCACCATTGCGTTGTGTTCTGCAGAAGAAAGAATATCAAACATATCTGGGATGGCATGTGGGTGAGCAAATGATGAGAGAATGTTCGTTTTTGAGTGAACTATCCCTATACATTAAGAAAACTACTGTGCTATATGTTGATTGTTTATCTTCTTTTGATGTATTAAATGTAACCTTTGTTTCTGATACCAGTATCACATCTTCTCCCAAAATCACACTCTTTCATTTTGAATTAGATTACATGAGATAGTGTTATCAAGTGCACTACTACCCCGCACGTCCACCAGATGGCGTAATCACGTAAGAGTTCACTTAATTTAACAAACGTCGAGCAAAAATTTCCAAGCTTCAATAATGTGCTGATTACGCAATGGAAAAGTACAGGAGCTCGTGCTGCTACCGCGTGCCCTCGTTCACCCTCCGGCATTGTATGGAACACACACACACACACACACACACACATGAGAAAATTCTGATGAGTGCAGACTGACACTAGAAATTTTGTTGTTGTGCAATAAGAGTGACTTAAGCTTAGAGGATGTGGTGAAAAAGAAAACAGGGAAGTAAAGTTTGTAATGGGCTTTTTTTTCATAGGAAGTTTTCGTAGGAACCACGGTGCCGTGAACTGTGACAAGAAAGATTTGGGCTTTTACTGTATTCCGAAATCATTCAAGGCACCTACACAAAACTCAAGTCTAAAAATACCACATTCCTAGAGTACATCAAATCTGGCTCTAAGGCATGTTCACACTCATTTCGCTGTGTTCAGGCAGAGACTATTTAACCTCAAGAAGGAGCACATATATTCAAATGAATGGGAGACACAGAGTGCAGTATTCTGGATCTGGAAGTAAAAATACCATTTAATGATTTTCAACGATAACCTAAATAGACAGACCTACTGTGCACTCTGAGGTTGTTCGTCATGGTACATCCATTGATTATTTTCACATTCAAATGAGATTTGTGGCAAACTTACAGCATATTGTCCAATGTGGCCAAAGGTTTGCTGCAGGTTCACCACTACTAGTGAAGAGCTGCCAACGTCTGGCAAACATATGTGACGAATCACAAGTTCTTTTGCATGTGAAAATAACAAGTGGCAAAACTGTGGACTCTAGATTGTAAGGGATATTGTTTCTATACTTATAATCAACAACCTGAAACCAACAGTTATATATAGTCCCATAATTTTTTATTTAATTACATCATTACAAGTGAAGGAGTTCAAGTACCTTGGGGTCTTGTTCACGAATGAGGGGACAATGGAGCAGGAGGTTTGGCCGGAGAATCGGGGCAGCGGGGGCGGTATTGCACTCGCTCTATCGCACCGTTGTCACAAAAAGAGAGCTGAGCCCGAAGGCAAAGCTCTCGATCTACCGGTCAATTTTTGTTCCTATCCTCACCTATGGTCATGAAAGTTGGGTCATGACCGAAAGAACTAGGTCGCGAGTACAAGCGACCGAAATGGGCTTCCTCAGAAGGGTGGCGGGCTTCTCCCTTAGAGTTAGGGTGAGGAGCTCAGTCATCCGTGAGGAGCTCGGAGTAGAGCCGCTGCTCCTTTGTGTGGAAAGGAGTCAGTTGAGGTGGTTTGGGCATCTGGTAAGGATGCCCCCTGAGCGCCTCCCTAGGGAGGTGTTTCAGGCACGTCCAGCTGGGAGGAGGCCTCTGGGAAGACCCAGGACTAGGTGGAAGGATTACATCTCCACACTGGCCTGGGAACGCCTCGGGGTCCCCCAGTCAGAGCTGGTTAATGTGGCTCGGGATAGGGAAGTTTGGGGCCCCCTGCTGGAGCTGCTGCGACTTCGGATAAGCGGTTGAAGATGAATGGATGGATGGACGGATACATCATTACATTCATTACATTATGAGATTTTATGAAATGCCTATGAAAACATTTATGGGAAAAATACATCCCAGAAAGCTGAAAAAGTGGGTGGGCACAGTTGCACTATATTATAACACCCAAAATGGCAAATGTAGGAACTGAAGGCCCGCCTTGCAGGTAAAAGAGCCTGTAAGGCTCACACGCATTAGCCAGACAAGCCAGGAAAATAGCGTCTTTTATCGTGATCTGAGGTAAAGCTGCACAATTTATGATACCATTTTTGTCAAATTTTACTGCTGATTTGAAATATGTTTTTTATATTCTTCCCTCACACTGGGGAAATACTTCATTTATTAATTGATTGATTGAGAAATGTTGGGGTTCTGAGTGAGCTGTGATGTCATAATACATTGTCATTGTCATGTGACACATCTTTGCCTTTGTATTCTTGCAGCATGTACAATGGCCGCCAGGGTGGACAAGACCATATGACAGCAGTAATGTGTATATTTGTGTTACTATTTGTGTTCTGCTAGTCATTGTGATCATCACTTCCGCACACATTTGTGGCTTTGCTTTAAATATGTTATGTCTAGTGCAGAAAGAGGCTCTGATGAAAGAGAGAGTGTGTGTGTGTGTGTGTGTGTGTGTGTGTGTGTGTGTGTGTGTGTGTGTGTGTGTGTGTGCTTTTGTTATGAATGTCTAGTTAAGCCACCTAGTCTGGGCTGGTTAAATGTGTCCTTCATGGGAACTGGCAAATGTTCCCTTTCTTTGTTTTTGTTCAGGTCATATTCATTTTGCGAGTTGAGCATGTGTATACGTGTGTGTCTGTGTGTGTGAGAGAAAGAGAATTATTGTGTCTATTACACACTGTGCAAAAAGTATTTATTGCTATTAAAGTATGTCTACCACAGCCGTTTTTTTCCCCCATTTATTATTCTTTTGAAAACACTTTTGATTTTTACTTTGGCAAAAGAGCACAAAAGTATGGAATTGGAAGTAAAAAATATTATTCATTTTCACCTTTGAGAAATGTATTTTAACAGTAACGAATATAGATAAATATAGAGATCTGATATTAAGTATATAATATAATTCCTTGTAATTTCTTCATTTTTAAGCAAACTTCATTTTGTTAAGCATGTTTGACAACAAAATCCCCACCATAGGACTACACTACATAATCCTGAAGAGAGTTCCACCAATCAAGGATGTTGCTGTTACCATGGAAATGGAGATCATGGCAAAATATCTCAGCAGTGACCACCCACTCGCAAGAGGTTTTGTGAATAACATAATCAAATAGGTCCCCCTACACTCTCAAACTGCTTATATGTCTGAATATTTTGAAATCAATTTTAAATGAATTATTTTATACTTTTAAAATAATTTAACATAAGTCAACAGTTTTATATTGTATTACTGTATCATCATTTCTGGTTTTATTATTTCATAATTTGTAATGCTTCATTAGATCAGTTCATTCATTCACTATAGAATTTAAATACTTTTAAAATACTGTATACATTTTTGTTTTTATTTATTTATTTTCATATGTTTCTTGTTTTATATTAGTTTTTGTAATGCTTAATCTCAGAGATGGTTGTTTTGATTCATGGCTTAGCACTTGTTATTGAAGAATTTTTTAGAAATGTCTATAAAGAAATTAATGTGAAAAATGCTTAAAATATTCACCCTTTGCTATATTGAAAGCACTACAACTAAACATTAAATTAAATTTAATGCACAGTAATTTCAAATCAGATGATTGCAACACACACCAAAAAAAGTTGGGACAGTCGAGTGTTTACCACTGTGAAACATCACCATTTCTTCTAATAACACACTTGTTAAGCATTTAGGCGCTGAGGACACAAGTATGTTAAGTTTAAAAAGTGGAATTTTCCCCCATTCATCCATTATGTTGGTCTTTAACTGCACAATTGTATTGGGTCACCATTGCCGTATTGTGCGCTTCATAATGCACCACACATTCTCAATTGGAGATGGTCAGGACTGCAGGCAGGCCAATCTACCACCCACGCTCTCTGCTTATTCAGCCATTAAGCGGTTTGAAGTTGTCCTTCTGAAAAAGCCAGGTCGTCCCTGGAAAAGACGGTGCTGGATGGCAGTATATGCTACTCCAAAATTTTTACATATCTGTCTGCATTAATGGTGCCCTCACAGGTGTGCGAGTTACCCATGCCATGGGCACTGACACACCCCTGGACCATACAGACTTGCTTTTGGACCTGACGCTGATAACAGCTTGGATGGTCTTTTTCCTCTTTGGCCCGGAGAACACGATACAAAGCAGAAGCCTTACATCAACACTGTCCAGCAGTTCTGCCAACTTCTCCTGGCTCTGTCTCATCTTAGATGGAAATTTGAACAGTGAGCAAAGTCTTAACTTGCATCTGTGGATGCAGTGGCGAATTGTGTTGTCTAACAAAGGTTTTATTAAAGCCCATGTTCATGATATCCAGTAAAGATTAATGATAACTTTTAAGACAGTGATGTCTGAGGGATCAGAGATGATGCACATTCAGAAGTGATTTTCGTCTTGCCCTTTATGCACCGAGATTTGACCAGATTCTTTGAATCTTTTAACTATATTGTGCATTGTAGACGATGAAATGCCCTGAATCCTGCCAATTTGTCTTTGGGGAACATTGTGCTCAAAGTGCTGGATTATTTGAAGATTGCTTATAGATAGATAGATAGATAGATAGATAGATAGATAGATAGATAGAGTTTTATCAATTAGCTTGGCAATGCAAGCATGTTTTAGCACTTAGCTAAGTATTGTATATATATATGTAGTGTTTTCCATTTAGCAAAGGGTGAATATAATTTACAAATCACTCCTTTTTGTTTTATTAGCATTTTTCATACTGTCTCAACTTTTTCGGAATTGGGGTTGTACATTTATTGTTATTTTTACATTTATTTGTTATATATTCATTATGTAACTGAATATTGTAACATATATTAGTGTTACATAAGTTTTACGTAACAAAGGTACAAAGGCCATCCAATATAAACAAGCATCCTCCCCCCTAGCATAAGTTTATCCACTACTGTCACATGAAAGCACCACTCAAATGTCTCTGAGAGGTCAACGGCAACTTCACTCACCACACACAAACAAGAAGCAGACTTACCAGCCCTTTCACATTGTGTGTGTACTCCTCTTGCCTCTCTTTCAAGTGGATGAGTAACCTGGCCCCCTCCATTCTGATGCAATGTCAGGTTGTCACTGTCAGATCAAATAGCAATACACACTCTCTAGCAAACATAAATGTTTGGGGGGGGGGGGGGGGGGGGTTGACAAGCACAGTTCCCCTTCTGTCACTCACTCGACGTTGTGTCGATGTAGTGACAATAGGGGTCACTCTCGAGAGGCAGAGACACCTTCAGATCTTTGAGATAAGGCCAATGAGAATATGCATGCCCTTCCCCCCGACATACAGGTATAAAAGGGAGGCTTAAATACTACCAAAACCATTCACCTCTTCAGAGCGTATGCTGTTGGATATATGGCGCATTCCAGCGGTTTCTCTCCACTCTGCACTCCACTGCAGACTAGGTCCCTTTGCGCTTCCACAGTGCTCTAAAAGACTATTTTTCTAAAAGAGTGATATTGCACAGTGATATTGAACGTCTTTTTATGACGTGTCTTTTTAAAGATGCCTTTCCATCGCTGTGCAGTTCCTGGATGCGGTCGTTACCTCTCCGCCTCTGACGGTCTCGATCACTGACTCACGTGTCTGGGCCCGGATCACATTGATGGAGCGTTCATGGATGGTTCATATTCTCATTGCGAGAACATGACCATGGCAACATTGCGGTCACGGTTTTCCTTCTTTCGAGGGAAAGCCACTTCAGCTGTACCCGCACTGGTCCTTCTACTTATGGTACGAGGCCGCCCCGGTTGATGCTGAAAACGATTTGGGGACTTCAGTGGGTACAGTTCCACTAGGTAAAACCCCACGGACCGCCCACTCCCTGGTACGTTTGTTTGCGCCCGTCCAGTTCTGGGATGAGACAGGCAGCTCGCCTCAGTGCCAGCCTAATTATGTAACTGAATATTATAACATATATTAGTGTTACATAAGTTTTACGTATATTGCCATATATCCGATTTCTGTATGGGTAATTTAAGTGGACTCTTGCACTCTACTAAAAAAAGGTACAAAGGCCATCCAATACAAACATGCATCCTCCCACCCTAGCATAAGTTTATCCACTACTGTCACATGAAAGCACCACTCAAATGTCTCTTAGAGGTCAACGGCAACTTCACCCACCGCACACAAACAAGAAGCAGACTTACCAGCACTTTCACATTGTGTGTGTACTCCTCATGCCTCTCTTTCAAGTGGATGAGTAACCTGGCCCCCTCCATTCTGATGCAATGTCAGGTTGTCACTGTCAGATCAAATAGCAATACACACTCTCTAGCAAACACAAATATAGATAAACCCAAGGATGTAACCACATATTCAGGATTGGGGGGGGGGGGGGGGGGGCTTGACAAGCACAGTTCCCTTTCTGTCACTCACTCAACGTTGTGTCGATGTAGTGACAATAGGGGTCACTCTCGAGAGGCAGAGACACCTTCAGATCTTTGAGATATGGCCAATGAGAATATGCATGCCCTTCCCCCCGACATACAGGTATAAAAGGGAGGCTGAAATACTACCAAAACCATTCACCTCTTCAGAGCGTATGCTGTTGGATATATGGCGCATTCTAGCGGTTTCTCTCCACTCTGCACTCCACTGCAAACTACGTCCCTTTGCGCTTCCACAGTGCTCTAAAAGACTATTTTTCTAAAAGAGTGATATTGCACAGTGATATTGAACGTCTTTTTAAGACGTGTCTTTTTAAAGATGCCTTTCCATCGCTGTGCAGTTCCTGGATGCGGTCGTTACCTCTCCGCCTCTGACGGTCTCGATCACTGACTCACATGTCTGGGCCCGGATCACATTGATGGAGCGTTCATGGATGGTTCATATTCTCATTGCGAGAACATGACCATGGCAACGTTGCAGTCACGGTTTTCCTTCTTTCGATGGAAAGCCACTTCAGCTGTACCCGCACTGGTCCTTCTACTTATGGTACGAGGCCGCCCCGGTTGACGTTGAAAGCGATTTGGGGACTTCAGTGGGTACGGTTCCACCGGGTAACACATGGTCTCTTTCTGAACACGTGAGCCGGATGAGATGTCGATCGCTGTATCAGAGAGCGCCTTGATGATGTCAGACGCCGAGGACTCGACCGGGCTGCCGCCTTCAGGTGTGGCAGCCCAGTCTGAGGCCGACGCGGAGCTGACCACCATGCTTGCCCGGGCCGCCGCTGGATGACTGGTATTTGGGTTCGGCGCCACTCACGGCCACGCCCCTCCTCCAGTCCCCTTCTACCCAGAGGTTCGTGACGAGCTGACACAATCATGGAGGGCACCTTTCACTGCCCGAACTCGATCCTTCGGCTCGTCTGCTCTCACTAACCTCAACGGTGGGGCGGCCGAGGGTTATGCCGCGATACCCAGGTGGATAAGTTGATCGTGGCACACCTGTGCCCACTGAGTGCCACCACCTCGCGGAATCGCCCGGCACTCCCTTCCCTAGCCTGTAGGACGACGTTGTCTCTGGCGACTAAGCCTACAGCGCTGCCGGTCAGGCAACCTCCACCCTGCATGCCATGGTCCTCTTATATTTCCACTAGGCCAAGACCTTGAAAGAGCTGCATGAGGGTAGTTCTGATCTCAGTGTGCTGTGCTTGGCGACTGACCTCACCCTCCATTTTACTAAGTTCACAGTGCAAGTACTCGGGCAGACGATGTACACACTCTTGGTCCAGGCCACAGAGCCTCTGGACACAGAGCATCTGCAGCCTGACCTCACAAATGTCGCCCCTCGATTTCACGTGCCCCGCTGCCACACACAAACCACACCCCCAGCCAGCTGGTGGTGATGAGTCAAGACGATGGCCCCAGAGGCCCTCCTCCTCAGTCGCTAGCCCGCCTCATGCCTGGCACGTGGAGCAAGGTAAGTGCTTCGAGGATCCCCTCAGTGCCGCCACCTCGGGTCAGAGTACCACTCCCCAACGCGGCACTCCCTGCCCCCCCTACCATGAGGCCCCACCCCCAGGAACATCGGATGTGATCCTTCCGTTAGTGCCCCTTACCCGGAGTTTGGACATGTGGCTGTCGCTCTCCAACCCATTGAGCTGGCTGGCCAGAACCATCTGACTCAGCTATGTGATTCAATTCGCCCGGAGCCCGCCACAGTTACTCGGCGTTCTCTTCACGTTAGTGAAGGACGAGAGTGTGGCCGTCCTACGAGTGGAGATAGCAGTCCTCCTACAGAAGGGCGCAATAGAACCTGTCCCTCCAGCCGAGGCGGGACCGAGGTTTTACAGCCATTACTTAATCGTTCCCAAGAAGGGCGGTGGGTTGTGGCCAATCTTGGTCCTGCGAGTCCTGAATCGGGCCTTGCACAGACTCCCGTTCAAGATGCTGACTCAAAAGCACATTCTGACATGCATCTGGCATCAAGATTGGTTCGCGGCGCTAGACCTGAATGACGTGTACTTTCAGGTCTCAATTTTACCTCGACCCTTCCTATGGTTCGCGTTCGATGGATGGGCATATCAGTCCTCCCCTTCAGCTTGTCCCTGTCCCCAATTCACGAAGATCGCAGAGGCAGCCCTTGCCCCGCTAAAGGAAGTGGGCGTTCACATACTCAATTACCTCCACGACTGGCTGATTCTAGCGCACTCTCGACTCAGGTCACTGTGGGCCACTCATATCCCTGGCAACCTCAACACCACAACAGATGCTCTATCGCGGCGGGTGATGATCAGGGGAGAATGGAGTCTCCTCCCCCAGGTGGTCCAGCCGATTGATTCGGCAAGGCACAGGTAGACCTGTTCGCCTCCCAGGAATCCTCCCATTGCCTGCTCTGGCATGCCCTGACATGAGCTCCCCTCGGCACAGACACGCTGGCACACAGCTGGCCTTGGGGGCTGCGCAAATACGTGTTTCCCCCAGTGAGCCTATGTGCACATGTTCTGTGCAAGGTCAGGGAGGACAAGGAACAAGTCACCCTCGTGGTGCTATATTGGCTCACCCAGGGGAACAGGGGAAACAGAGGCTTGCCCACTGGATCGTGGATGCCATTGCTTTGGCCTACCAGACCCAGTCTGTGCCCGCCCCCTTGTGGGTTTGAGCACACTCTACAAGGAGTGTGGCATCCTCGTGGGCACTGGCCAATGATACCTCTCTAGCAGACATCTGTAGAGCAGCAGGCTGGGCAACACCCAATACTTCTACAATACTTCTACAATCTCCGTGTTGAGCCGGTTCTGTCCCATGTTCTTTCAGGTACGAACAGGTAAGTTTCGTTACGCAGGGCAGCTGGCCAGTTGGACAAGCCATGAGCTCTTCTCTCCCATGCGTGTGAACCCTGGATGTCCTTCCTCCTAGCCCTCTGGCTCACAAGTTCAGTGGAGGAATTCATAGTCAGACCCAGTATTTGTGCAAATGTGCTCTATACTGGGGTAAGTGCTCCACAGGTCTCAGTTACCCCGGTAACCTCCTGTGATGTATCTTCCATGGAATGGTCTCCCTTTTTTCATACGCCCATATGATGTATCCGCCACTTTTTTACCCTCCCCATCAGGGCAGGGTGTGGCCTCCATGGGGTCTTTTCCCCCTGAAAGAATAGGATCGGAAAAGAACATCTTCCCCGGCGCATTTATGAGCATTAAAGGCCACAGCCGAATCTATGAAATGGGAAGTTAGGGCAGTGGCTGGTAAGGGAAAGTACATTCTCGTTCTAGAGAGTATTTGATTGGAAAAAATTTGTGAAGCAACAACAATAATAATCATTATTACTGTTAAATATAAAAAATATAATTAATACCATTTTAATAAGAATAATAATAAGTATTATAATTATTTTTAATATTGTTTTTGTTGTTAATATAAATACATGGTCTCATTCTTCAAAAATACACACTAAAATTATTGATGACTGCTGTTGTTAAAATATTTATTTTCTAGTATGTTATATTTTTATTGTATTAGTCTAAATAAAGCAATCATTTAAAAGCCAGTTCTGTGAAAATGTTATCAGACACTTCAACATGAATTAATCTACTGTACATCAGTCCATTTCAACAGAAAACACACGTACACCTATTATTTCAATGCACAGATCTGATATAATCTCAGATACCTGCATTTAGATAATTTTTGTTTATTTCTGTCACTTTTGCATTCGATTTCTCTCCAAAATGAATATAAACACAACATGTTACCAGGTTAAATTAAATAATGCCTTGGCCATATGACATAAGATACAATAATGTATATATTATTTGCAATTAGAGCTGCTTATTATAAAAAGGGGGGGGGGGGGGGGGGGTGTCTGTCCCTACTGACCAATAGCCACTGCCTGTTTTCACCATGGAAACAGAAGCATGTAGCAATTTTTCAAGAGACATGACCTTTCACTATAAAATGTATAATCTGTCTTTGTCTGGATGCTTGGAAAACTGTTTAGTATTTTGTCATGAAATTTGTTCTTTCAGCAGAATTACACTAACTGAAAAATGTGTAAATTGGTCGGAAACAATGCAAAATAAATGCTTTCTGTTCAACACACACAGGAGTTATTTAAATGTTATTTAGAATTTATAAACAACATTGATATGTTAATGTTAATGTTAAACTAAACATAAGGCCACTGTCACATGATAAGTTGATTTTCAAGATGGCATTACAAAAACAAAAATGGTAGCATTGATCTTAATATCAGAAATCATATGATTCCTATCATATCATAGAATGAATGTTCTTAAAACAAAATTTTAGCAAACTGAATTTTACGTGACAAATTTTATGTTTCGGCACATTTTCCTGCTGAAATGAACACTAGAGGCGCTACAACAACTTATTCACCTTTACACAAATCACAAGTGCAACGGCTTCAAATGAGACTTTGTAGAAGACTTTAGCCATCTTTACACTGCCATGGTGACACAGAAGCAACATTTAAATGGGCATATTGTGTGTGATGGATGTGTGTGCATGTGAGAGAGAGAGAGAGAGAGAGAGAGAGAGAGAGAGAAAGACGGAGCTTGTGCGATCACATGATGCCGCACCCAAACAGAGATGCTGTCAGCTTTCTGAAGGTCAGCTTTCTCAGTGGAAAAATAACTGTCCAAGTGGGGGTATTTCTCCCTATTTCGCAGAAGCCGGTGCACAAGAGTCAATCACTATAGAAACCGCAATGTCCTCTGCCATTTTAAACAGTAGTTCCTCTCCCATGTGGAAACTCCATTAAGAGGTAAATGCCTTGAGTTCTGTAATTAATCAGTCTGTTGTGTCTCTCAGCTGTGCTGTGCCTTAATGCTGAAGTTGTTCATTTAAAACTATTTCCTAGATGTAGTAGTGTAGTAGTAATGCAAGCAATCACGGAGCACGGTTGTATGTAAACACTGACTGATGCGGATTCACTTCACGTCACTAACTGCATATTACACTAAAAAATTACATATGTAATGTAAAAAGCACTCTTGACATGTGTAAGAGACACACATTCAGTTGCTCTTAACACACCTGCACTGCTCTTACACTTTAGTTTAGAACAGCACGAACACAAGTGGAGTGATACACACAGTGAAGCGTCCGAGTGCTGATGGTGTGAGATCATCAGTGCTCATGGAACGTCTCTCGTCCAATCAGATTCGAGGGCCGAAACTAACTGTTTTATATATATAGCAATATCGAGTGAAGTGTGACTGAATCATGCAAGTTTTGCTCTATTCTGTTCCAGAGCTCTGAGGATCTTATTTCTGGAGCATGCTGGTGTGCGCTGTCACTTTATGGCAAGCCAAAAGTGTCAGAATTACACATAATTTTAACGTGTTTACATACAAAACGGCATGTTTTGTAGCATTATACGGTGTCATAGTGCCGTAAATTAATCCGCAGAAATTTCAAACGGTGTAAAAAATGTGCGGAAATTCGTTAAAAACGTAATTTATTTTCAAATTCACCTTAATGTTTTGCAAGCATTCTTGATTACTGGCAAGTTTGATCTTTAGTAAAAACGTTAACTTAATTTAGAATTATAGCACTCTAATATTATTTGTTACCAGTTAACTGACAGACAACGTTTTGTATGTAAACACGTTAAAACTATGTGTAATTCTGTTCACGCGAAAGCACGCTCCGTTTAGTTGCACGTGTAAGCTATGAGAGGCATATTTAGAGCTTGTAAAGTGCTGAACACGAGATGAAGTTAAATAGATTTCCTTGTCAATGCAGGTAAAACCCTGAAAAAACTTTACACGCTATAGTGGCTAGTAAGAATGACAGAGTTACCTGCCACAGCCAGCATTTGGCAGGTTGCCATGTGTTCATTTCAAACACTGCTTGCATATGTGCTAGACTACACTACTGGAGGGCAGGCAAATAATGAGAGTATTTTCATATTTTGGCTGAATCTTTATATGTCAAAAATATACTATATTGAACAAAAAGTGCATTCACATTGTAGAGCAGTGACATGAGTTTCATGCCCTAAAGAGACTTTCAAAACTAAAACAAATTGTAAATATTAATGATAAGATCATTTATATTATTCCAAGCTAGTTTTAAAAAACACATGTGGTTTTCTATAGGAATTGTGCACACTGCAGTTTGAACTTTTGCCATCTAAAGGTGAGCAACAGAATATGCCACTGCAATTTTACAAATAAATTTGCATTTCCTGAAGGAAATATACCAGTACTTGCAATGCAACAAAATAATAGATTAAAGTTTTAGCTAAAATGGCAATAAGAAAAGTTAAACCTAAATTGTTCATGTGGAAGCGAGAGAGAGAGAGAGAGAGAGAGAGAGAGAGAGATGATGTGGCAGTGGAACTAACATGTGGAGTTCAGATGAAGTGACAGAGAGGAGAGAGTGAGCAGGTAGCCAAAAGGTGGACAGGATATTGGTGTGCATGTGTGTTGGCATCTCAATGTCTACATTGTATAAATTATTATCACCACCATTCAAGGAGAAGAACCAGCACTTTATGCGGTGGAATCAAGTTGATAAACATCTCATGCAATTCTGAAGGTAGCAGACCATCAACATCCTCATTTAATTTTTGATGCTTCTGTTCCTCATAACTGTCACGTACAGCTCTTTTAATAGCACAATGATAGTGTTGCAGCTGATATCAATCTCGTCCATGCAGAGCACAGGCCCCAGTTGTATTCTGTTGTATTCCTGATGTTGACAAAAATGAATCAAAACATGCATATTTTTTTATATCCTCCATGTTTATAGATTATTTTATTATTTTCCATATTTGTTTTTCATGTCAATGCTACAGTGGATCCATTTGCATAGTAAGGGTTGCATAACTGACCTGATGGAGCTGTGTGCAAATAAACACCATGCACAAATATACAGTGCTGGCATTTGTATGTTATAATTTGGCACAAGCATCTTCAGTAGCCCCAAAAAGATTTTGGCTAATGGGTAACTTCACCAACAAACAAAAAACATAAAAAGCTTCATCACATGTCAAACTAAAATGTACATTTATATATGATAAATATGCCCATATGATAAGGTTTATGTTGGGGAAACATTTCACCATATCACAGCACACAGAAGTGTAATTAGAGGAGGGAGATTTGACCAACCCTGAATCAATCATAGGGAAGGTGGCAACATGGTCCATATTAGAAGAAAAAGGAAGCATTTTGGATTATTATTGGATATTATCATTTTAAAAAGTGTATCTGCTATAGGAATGAATGAGGAGTTGGTAATAATTTTTTTTGTGTGTATAATTTTTTTTTAATGATGTGCAATTGATGTTATTATCTATTGGTCTGTGGCACGGTGGAGGGCGGGACCGGGGCGTGATTACGCACGCCCGGTCCCGTATTAGGTTGATGAAGCCGTCAAGAGGGATAAAGGCCACTCGCGGATGGCAGTGTGGGAGAGAGAGATCGTTCACGGACATGTCCGTTGTCTTATGTGTTTTTATTTTGAGTTTTACATTAAACCTTTAGTTGTATGTCAAGCCGGTCTCTCGCCTCTTCCTTGCCCGTGAAAATGAACTGTTTTACATGGTCCTATTCTCTATTTTATAGTGTAACTGGTGCAATTGAGATTGGTGTGTGTTGATTGGTGGATGATGTTGTCCTGTCCATTTCACAAGTATGTTTGCTCATATAATCTTTAAGCTATTACGGTTAAACTTATTTGGCTTGCTGTCCACGGTGGAGGGGCTCGAGAAGCTTCAACTCGAGCTCTGATGTATCCCCTTTTGAAGGAAACTGTGGTACTTGCCTGTGTAAAAGTCACTGTCATGATGATAGGGTGTAGCAGATGGTTGCCAGGGCACTGCGTAGTAAAGTAGCTGCTAAGGTATTCGGAGTGTTTGTTGCTACTGTATGTGGTTATAGAGGATTCTGGTTAATTGTTAAGTGGTTGCTTACTAGCCCAAAGTCACAAGAGCCCACCTCCAAATCTTTATGATATTCGGGTGCCTACAAATAACTCAGGTCCTCCTTTAATGTAAGTCTATGGGTGTTTTCACCTGTTTTATCATCCGCTAGGTTAAAATCAAATGATCCGATGGCTATTAAAAGTAATAGTTATATTCATGTTGTTTCAAACCTGTGTGAATTTTTTCATAATACATAAAGGTATAAAGTTTTACATTTTTTACATAGTGCTTTCTTTTTCATAGTGACCATGCCTGTCAAGCTCCAAAAAGGAAACTCCTGAAAAGCACCATAAAGTAGTCCATGACTCGTGTGCATTTATTTATTTATTTATCTAGACGTGCAACTCGGGCTAAGGACTTAACTTTTGGGATGTTCCTTATATAAAGTAAATAATTACAAAAATGTAATGTTAGTTTATATTATAAATTTCCCTCTTTCCACTCCCCACAGTGTTCCAGGCAAATGGCAGATACAGATTGTGAAGGAGTTTCAATGGATGCTCAGGTAGAAAAATAGAGAAGAAGAAGGTGGTCAAAGAACATCTCTCCTCTCACCACAGCTGAAAGCCATGATCCGAATCAAGAAAAAATACCTGAAAAAACAAAAAGAAGAGCAAGGCTCTAATTCTGTCAGATTAGGCCATAACACAAGCTCAGATCATTTCACCTCTGATTGGGTTTTGCACCCTAAGAGCCCTCAAACCAGGAAGTCCAAACAATGGAATACTCGGGTGCTTTTCCCCAATGATACACTGATGTTCAAGCCAAAGAAAGAACGTAGCCGAGCAAAACCATTCCTAATTCTCTTCAGTGTGATTGTTTTTTTCCAGGTAATTCTGTTTTATCTTCTTCTTAAAGGTCTAGTGTATAGTTTTTATGCCACTAGTGGCACTAAACTGAATTGCAAAAATAACACAATTTTGCAGATACAAACTTTGATGTTGGCTTGAAAAAACTTGGCCTGAAAATGTTATAAGTTTGGTGTTTAATGCTTTTATAGAACTTGCATAAAGACAAAAATCTAGCTAATTATGTTGAATGCTTTTCCATCACTCCACGCTGTGTGAACATGAACGTTATTTTAGATAAAAGTGTTGAATTGAGGTTGGCTAAAATGCTAAAGCTATCAGCAACATATCGTGTGCATTGTGAATGTCAAGTGAAAAATAACTTCCGTCAGCTGAAAAACAGAGAATGCTTCTGTGAAAACCTTCTATTTGTTCTATTTGGGACAGTTCTTCACTTTCATACACTAGATAGCAGATTGCATCGTATATTGTGCATCATTTAGGACACAGCTAGCTTCAAACTACTTCAAAGAGTTCTCATCAAAAAAATCCTTCATGTGCAGCAATGTCAGCTTTGCAGATCGTTGTTATTCTAGCTGTCAGTTTGTCAAGATACTCAGGTGACATTTCACCCCACACTTCCTGTAGCACTTGCCATAGATGTGGCTGTCTTGTCGTGCACTTCTCACACACCTTAGAGTCTAGCTGATCCCACAAAAGCTCAATGGGGTTAAGATCCATAACACTCTTTTCCAATTATCTGTTGTCCAATGTCTGTGTTTCTTTGCCCACTCTAACTTTTTTTATGTTTGTTTTTCTGTTTCAAAAGTGGCTTTTTCTTTGCAATTGTTCCCTGCATCCCTGAGACTTCTCTTTACTGTTGTACATGAAACTGGTGTTGAGTGGGTAGAATTCATTGAAGCTGTCAGCGGAGGACATGTGAGACGTCTATTTCTCAAACTAGAGGCTCTGATGTATTTATCCTCTTGTTTAGTTGCACATCTGGCCTTCCACATCTCTTTCTGTTCTTGTTAGAGGCAGTTGTCCTTTGTCTTTGACTGTAGTGTACACCTTTGTATGAAATCTTCAGTTTTGTGGCAATTTCAAGCACTGTATCGCCTTCATTCCTCAAAACAATGATTGACTGATGAATTTCTAGAGAAAGCTGTTTCTTTTTTGCCATTTTTGACATAATATTGACCTTAAGACATGTCAGCATACTGTGGCAACTCACAAAGACAATGTTAAGCTTCATTTAATGAACCAAATGGAATTCAATGGCATTTGATATAATGGCAAGTGATTTTCTAGTACCAAATTAGCAATTTAGCATGAGGTTTTGTAAATTGGTTTTAAACACCTAATTAACCCCTCTTAATTTAGATTTGTTTTTACCCTTCACACTAAATATTCACTATTTTGTTTATTACCTTTTTTCTTTTTTGTTGTTTAATGAATCAATTTGTGCCTCAAAATTGTTTTACATTTAAAATTTAGCATGAAAACCCTACAATAGGCAATTAGTTGTAAATTTAAAGAGAGATATACATTTCATTTTGGTGGTGGGGACATGTTCCCTGATCACCACCAAATGTTCACATGAAACTTACGGCAATGTGATAATTTGCCTAATATAGTGTCACATATACTTGGTCCCTCTATTGGGTTATGTTGTCACAAATGTTCAATGTGTGTTCAATGAACTGAATCTTTTTCCTGGACAAGAATGGTGAAAATGTGCAACAATGTTGTTGTATCCGAGACCTACCCTGAGAAAAATTCCCTGGAGTAAAAAGTGTGACAGCAAGCTCCTGTATACAGTATCCATACTGTATATATAGATATTCACCCACTTACCCACTTATTTTATTTAATCACTCTTGAAAATGTATCTCAATGTAAATATTCTGTTAACTAAACCCATTTATGTACAGAGCCCCACATGATTGTCTGGTAGCTGCCATAATAATTCATAGCAATGCAAGAGATGAGGAACACCCAACTTCTTACATTTTGTTCCATCACTTCTATGCATTTCTCGACATGCAACCTGACCATGCATAAACCGGAGGAAGAGGCTGAACCCCTGTTGAAATTTCAGAGAATTAAATGAGACAGAGTGCATCGATCACAATTGTCCCAACAGGGTAGCAAATAGCAGCCTTCTTGCAAACACTATTTTGGAAAGCCACAAACATTTTGTGATATCGCTGACCTGAATGATGTTATTTGAAGCAACTTGATTAAATGGTTAACTGCATTGATGTTGCAAATAAACAGACACAGAATAACAAATTAAACAGACAATTAGTAAGCAAGTATGCATGCATGTGTTGGAGTGCGAGGGCTCAGATCCCTAAGGTGTAGAGGTCACACCCATCCAATCTACAATTGGAATAACCAGAGAAGACCAAAAAATAAGGAGCCAAAGCAGTGGGGAAAACAACAGATTCATTGGACATCTAAAAGCACCAGGAGGAAATCTTGGAAATCTTTTGACAAACGAGACAGAAAAAAGACAAATGTTGTAGAATTAATGATTTTCAGGCTTTAAATAGGAGACAGCAAATTTACGAAAAAGGACCTAAAGAAAACCGACAGAAAAAGAAGTTTTGTCTTTAAAGATGTGTTCTTCTTCCTCAAAACTTCATCTTCCTGCAGGAGTGGAAAGGTTTGGAGTTGAAAACAAGGCCCCTACGTTGACGACAACCTCTCCCGAACCCTCCAGATCTCAAAGACCACACACTATCCAGGTTCTCTATCCCACAGGAGTGAGGAAGTTCTTGCCAATAGAGGAGTCAGATCCCGCTAGATGTTGGCTAGTTTTGCTTTCTGCTGTACTTTATCTGCAAAACTACATGGAGGAAGGGCTTTGTGATACTCAGGGCAGCCCAGACTGGCAGTCGCCCCAGGAGAACCACTGTGCAATGGAGAGGCCCTCGATCTGGGGTCAAAAGAGGTCGATCTGTCTCAGTGTTGGGGATTAAACACTCATGTAAGTGCCCAAAATGGCCAAACACACTGTACTGGGAAATGAGGAGCTGTTTCTGAGACTAGTGCCAAATGCAACAACAGCTTGTTGAATGCATACACGCTTCCTGTACTGTGCTCAGACAGTGGGCTGCAGGGATTAGTCTATTCGCTGAGTGAGCTTTTCCAGAAAATGTTACTGTACTTGGCTATGAGAGTGTGTAGACGAGCACATATGCCCAGAGGAAGAGGGGCCCTTCTAGAGGAATGGGCTACATGACTGAATATACCCGTCCCGACTGGACCGGATTTCCCGCAATCATTGAAAAGCAGCCATCGGTCCAGACACTGACTGTAGCCAGATACAAACGCACATGTCACACTCCGGCATAGAGGAAGGTGGAGTTTGTGATTCACTCCAAGACAAGCAACACACACTGTGCTTAAGGCTCTACAGCACTGAGACTCATCCATGTGTGTGTATCTGAGAATGCTTATGTCATTTACAGCAAAGTATGTGTAATTCGACGTGTGCGATCGAACATGGTTCAAGGGGATATTCATGATGGGTTGGAAAAATTGTGAGAAAAAAAACTGGAATGTCTGAGCTCTGTCTTGATGTCCCTCATATTTGTCTTTTTATAATCGCTCTTTAAACAGTTTTAATGAGGAAAAAAAACTTGCATAATTGTTTTTACATAAATACATAAGAAAATATCGTAATAAAATAAATATTGTATGTAATGATCTCTTTCATTGTGAGTCATTTGTTGTGAATGCCTATTTTATTGTTAAATGGAACAAGATAATAGATTTGCATTTTATTGGTAAAATTATTCAGAAATGGAACAGAATGCCAGAGGAATGAGAAACAGAGAAAAGGAAACTGACATTATTAGCTGAAGCAGACAGACAATGATACAGTGGCTCTGAGCAAAACAATGGCACTGAAATCAACAAAAATGTCTTGGATGAGTCCGATATTCAAAATGTGGGAGTAAAAAATTTCCCCGTAATGAGTTCTTCTTGTTCGTGATATCTGTTATAGTTTTTAATATTCTATTTTAGTTACAAATACTGTACATCTCTCTAAACTCTGACTAAACACTACGTGGTGTTTTTTTTTTTTTTTTTTGTGGGGGAGGGTTATTCAGTTGTCATGGAATGAATAACAGCTCCTCATTCCAAACCTGGATAAATGCAGTCATTACCTCCCCTGTTTTGCTGCATTACATTCGTTTTATATGTTAATTTAAAAGCCCAAAATATTTGGAATTATTTGAAGGTAATAATTAATAAGAAGGTAAAAAGACGTGACCGATGCTGAGGATGCCCCAGGAGCCCCAGGAGCCTCTGAAAGGATTTCAGTGGGACCAACGTGTTCTGTCTGAACACATGCAGACAGTTCAGCACTGGTGAGGCTCGCAGTCATTGAGACCGAGTCCAACTCCATACCGAGAAAAGAGATGCTCTGAACAGGGATGAGCTTGCTCTTTTGCTCTTGCTCCGAGTACCAGGTCCCTGTGAGCACACAACATGTCCCGCGAGTGAGCTAGGATTAGCCAGTCGTCGAGATAGTTGAGGATGCGGACACCCACTTCCCTTAGTGGGGCAAGGGCTGCCTCCGCGACTTTTGTGAAGGTGTGAGGGGACAAGGATAGGCCAAAGGGGAGGACTTTTCTGATATGCCTGACCCTCGAAGGCAAACCGGAGAAAGGGTCTGTGTCAAGGAAGAATTGAGACATGGAAGTATGCATCCTTCAGGTCTACCGCAGCGAACCAATCCTGATGCCGAACGCTCGCTAGAATGCGTATCTGCGTGAGCATCTTGAATGGGAGTCTGTGCAGAGCTCGGATCAGAACTCGCAGGTCGAGGATTGCGTAGAAGGGAGGCGATCGCCGCACGCAAGGCAGTGGCGTTCTCGCCTCTCACTGCGGTGGAGCGGACGCCTTTGAACCTGGGCGGGCGCCTGGCGAACTCAATCGCATAGCCGTCTGTCGGACGGTCCTGATCAACCAGCGCGACGGGTTGGGGAGCGCGAGCCACGCTCCCAAGCTCCGTGCGAGAGGGACCAAGGGGACTACAGCGTCAGACGTACCAGCGGGTGGGGCCTCGCGACAGGGTGGAGCCCGGGGTGCTGAGTCTAGAGACATCGAAGCACTACCTGGCTCCATGTGACCGCTCCCGGAACAGCTTGGGACGGGGGAGGAAGATTTTCATTCTCATTGCCCGTGGAGACCATCGGCTCAGGGCTGGCTTGTGCCATGACTGGGCGCATGGAACCGGGAGGTCCGGTTCCAGGGTGCCGTACCTGCCAAAGAGAACCATTGGCCGGCGGTCGTGGTAACGATGGCCGGGGAGACTGGAAATAGAGCCCAGGGGCTGAGGAAACTGCTCTTTTTTTAAAATGTGGATATCGCAGCCCGTTGGGCATGTGGCGAAACAAAATTTGTAAAGAAACAAGGATTCTCCACCCGACCCTCTGGCAGGGGAGGGAGTGTTCTGCTTACCAACTCTCATAGTGCAGTTTCCTGAGTCCCGGGGCTGCCCAACTCAGGGGCGCTTTGAAGCCTTCTTGGGGTTCTTGGAGGCCAGCCGTGAGGCAGGTGGTGTCACAGTCCTGCGGGTAGCTCCACGCTGGGGCCGGCCCCGAGGGGCAGGCTGTGGCGGGGCTGGTGTCGGTGTTGGCATCGCAGGGGCCGCCCTGGTCGACGAGCAGATGGAGTGCGGGGTCTGTGGCTCCGCCTGGGCAGGATGTGCTGTATGGCCTCCATCTGCTTCCTCACCGTTGAGAACTGCAGGGTGAAGTCTCCAACGATGTAACCAAACAGCCCAACCTGGGAGATGGGGGCGTCAAGGAAACGCACCTTGTCAGCCTCTCGTGACTCGACCAGGTTGAGCCAGAGGTGGTGTTCCTGGACCACCACGGTGGACATCGCCTGCCCGAGAGCCCGCACTGTGACCTTTGTTGCCCGGAGGGCGAAGTCAGTCGCGGAGCGTAGCTCCTGCATTAGACCGGGTCAGGACTACCCTTGTGTAATTCTCTGAGTGCCTTGGCTTGGTGCACCTGCAGGAGTGCCAGGGCATGCAAGGCGGAGGCGGCGTGTCCAGCGGCGCTGTAGGCCTTAGCTGTCAGGGACGGCGTCAGCCTACAGACCCTGGACGGGAGCCTCGGACAGCTCCACCAGGTGGCAGCGCTTTGTGGGCACAAGTGCACAAGTGCACCGCAACCGCTTGATCCACCTGGGGAATCACAGAGTATCGCGGGTCCGCCTTGAAATGAACCGGCAACCTCGCCAAAGGGCTCGGTTGGAGCATACGAGCATGACGAGGAGTTGGAGGTTCATGGAGAAATACCCGGCGGAGAGGCTCCCACTGAGGTCCCCATATCGCCCCCAGTGCTAACTGACCCTGCCTCATACCGTAGGTAGAAGGACCAAGTTGGGGAGCCGCTGGGGTGGCTTGCGCTCTTACGAGGGCAAGCCGCGACCGCAACGTAGCCATGGTCATGTCCTCACAGTGAGGACATGAACCATCCACGAACGCTGACTCCGCATGGGTGGCACCCAGACACGAAAGGCAACAATCGTGGCCATCAGACGGGGAGAGACATCGATCGCAACCAGGTAATAAACAAACGAAAAGGCATCTTGAAAAAGACGCTTTCCGTTTGCGCCACTCTTTTAGAGAAAATACAACTCAGCAACTCTGTATATATAGACAGGTATATATAAATATATATATATATATAAATGAAGTTATTCACTCCATGAACTTCTTGTCTTTCTGCTGTTGAAGCACCCAGTGGTGTTTGCTCAGCACAACGTAGTGTGCTAGGGGGAGGACCGCTGGAAAGCTCCGTAGATCCAACAGCGTGGAGAGATGAATAGAGGTGGCAGAGGAATTCAGCTCTGTGACTTGCTCGCTCGGCTCCAAAAAAGATATCTGATGTGTGTTTGCAGCGTCACTCCTTTTATACCTGTTTAATTGTAAGATTTATGCATTTAAATTTTCATAACAAAATTTCTTCAGATTGAGAAATATTTAAGAAAATTAAATATAAAAAACCCTACATATTTTAAGTTTTAATCATTCTTTTTTTATTATTTTATTCCCTTTTCTCCCAATTCGGAATGCCCAATTCCCACTACTTAGTAGGTCCTCGTGGTGGTGCGGTTACTCACCTCAATCCGAGTTGCGGAGGACAAGTCTCAGTTGCCTCCACTTTTGAGAACATCAATCCGTGCATCTTATCACGTGGCTCTCTGTGCAATACACAGCTGAGACTCCCATCATGTGGAGGCTCATGCTACTCTCCGCGATCCACGCACAACTTACCACGTGCCCCATTGAGAGCGAGAACCCCTAATCGTAACAACGATGAGGTTACCCCATGTGACTCTACCTTCCCTAGCAACCGTGCCTATTTTGTTGCATAGGAGACCTGGCTGGAGTCACTCAGCACGCCCTGGAATCGAACTTGTGACTCCAGGGGATGGTAGTCAGTGTCAATACTTGCTGATCTACCCAGGCCCCCTAAGATTTAATAATTAAATGTTGTTTAAAATTACGAAACGTAATTAAAAAAATTTGTAAATAAAAAAATTATGTCATATGTTAATCTGTATATATATATATATATATATATATATATATATATATATATATATATATATATATATATATATATGCATATATATATATACATATATATATATATATGCATATATTTATTGTATTACATGGTAATTAATGCATCAAAGTATACCATGGTCAGGGTATACCTCCAAATTATCATCTTATTTATTATCAGACCTGTGGCTTTGCTGTCAGTGCATGTGCTACAGAAACATTGAGCTATAGTGCTCATGTGGGGAATGCAAAGTCTAATTCAGTCTATGTTGTAAAAGGAAATGTTAGGTGACCTCAGTCACCATTCACCAATCTGTAATCTTTGAGTATGGCATTGATGGTTGACTACGTGTTCAATGCATACAGTTGTGCCATGTGAGGACATCTGCACAGACACTCATCTCACTGTCATCGAAACAAAGTGACAGTCAGAGACATCTACTCACACTTACCAAAACGCCCTTCTGTGCATAAAGTTCTGAATTTCAGATTTTCTCTCTCTCTTCCTGAATTCTTCTTCTCCCTTAGGCAATTGTGATGAAAGATAAATTCATGTTCATGGGTTTCCAAACAGAGCCAGCTATAAATCTGAGCAAATGCATTCAGATTTTTCTGTAAATGTTACTCTCACTGTACAATGTAATGAATGATGATTTAAAAAAAAAAAAAGATATACCGTACACAAACTCCTGTAGTATTTAGGAGCAAATTTTAGCTCTAAAATTTAATCAGATAAGCCACATTAAAGCTGTCATAAAATAATGAACATGAATGAAAGTGAATTGTGACTGAAACTAACATTCTGCCTAACATCTAATTTTGTGTTCGGCAGAATAAAAAAAGTTATTAGGATGTGGAACAACATGAGGGTGAGAATGATTACAGAATTTTTTATTTCGGGTGATTCATCCCTTTAAGGATGTTTAAAGCAAAGTAAAATCTCTGTTAATAATGACATCTATATATATATATTACACCTCAAGAACACCTGTCTGTAGAACTCCTGTGTGAGGAACAACACCTGTTAAGGCTTTCAGGAAAGGCTTTTAGCTCATTAAAACCTGTTTTAGCATAAATTAGATTAGTCAAGAAGAGAAGACACTAATTGTATCATGCTTTCACCTGTCTGCTAATCTTGTTATATAGACAGCAGGTGTGGTACAAAACCAACCAACCTCATTATCATCATCATCATCATCAAAATCACAAGCACAATAGCTTGAGTTATTTTATAGTGGATAGAAACATATTAGTCACTTAGTTCATGCCAAATGCCATTCTCATGAAGTGTAAAATGATGTGCGGGGACAAGTGAAGATTCATGTTCACAACCTTAAAACTGAAGTGTGTAATGTTTTCAGTGTTAAAATGCTTTCTTTTATCCCAGCTTTATATGCAGAGACATCTATAAGTAAGATTTTATTATACTAAAATCACGTTAAAACAAATAGTGTATATGTCTTGTGGCTACACTTTGTATTTTAATGTTTGACTGGCCCCATTCACGTCCATTTTAAGTGCTTCACTATATCCACGATTTTTTCCATTTTTTTTGTTGCAGAGAATCAGACTTGTGGCAAACGCTTATCACTGTCAGCTGAAAAGAGACAATCCTCATTTGATAGTGATTACAACTGTTAACATAAGTGTAAATCTCTATACCATACTGTACTCAGTGGTGGAAAGAGTACTGATTTTTTTTACTTAAGTAAAAGTACTGCTACTGAAATAATTGACTTGAGTACAAATAGAAGTACTGAGAAATATTAGGACTCAAGTAAGAGTAAATATGTAGTTTGCTAAAAAACTACTCAAGACATCATGTTACAAGGTACTTTATGAAAATGATACTATATATAGTATATATGCTTCCCTTTTTAGAACACAAAGACATTTTTGTTCTTGAAAGAAATTGATGCTTCATTTCACCAAGGATGCATTAAATTGATCAGAAAATACTGGCAAAATCATAAATCGTAAAAGGCACGCCCCTCCCCATGGAAAGAGGGCTGCGGGATGTATGTCTGTATTGGCACTGTATTTTTCGATCATTTCTGTACAATTCTGTTTAAAACTGACCAAACACACACAAATTGCACTGACTTACATTAGAAAAGAGCAAAAGCGTGTCTGATATTATGGCGGATGACAACAGTTACTAAGGTAGGATTGGTCAGTAAAATTTTTAAGGCAGTAGGCGGGAAGTGTAGGTTCAAGTATATAGGCAAACCCTCCTAATCTGTATAAAATAACAGTCTGGTTCCATAAGTAAAAATCCCATTAATTTATCCCATAGACGAGTTGATTTTCAACTAACCTTTAAATCTTTGTAGGCAGACCTTTCGTGAGCTACGAGGTTGTTCATTGATGGTTTATGCTTCCGTTGAAAGCATCCATCTGCGTTATTTCAACTTCATTGTTTAAAAATCGTGTTTGAAAGAGGAATTCGTGGTAAACAACTACATTACCCATGGTACATCAGAGAACACTTCACCAATCAAAGAGCCACCGCCAACAAAGCCCATGAAACATGCCTCGGAGCGACAGCCCAATTCCATGAGGCACTGTGAAAGACGTAATCGAGTAGGTGACTCTTCACCCTTAAACCTCTTATCTATTTGTAAGCAAAATATAGGAATATCGTAAAATATGATGTTTCTATACCTGTAATCAACAACCTACAATCAATATTTTAAGATATTCCCATTGTTTATTCTTCAATGACATCATTCGCAATGCTTCACGGGAAGTCTTGCTTCAAGTTTGTGCCCATGGATTGTACACAGTCTAGTGCCTTTGTCTTTTTGTCCTGTTTTCAAATACTTTTTTGCCTCAAAACAACGTTTGCGGTGTTGTGATTTACCTCAGAGCTGTTTGCGTTGGTTCATGGCTTATAACTCTTATATGAAGGGTTTTATGTAAAGTCTATGGAAGCCTGAATAAGTGGGCGGGCACTGTTGCGCTCTCTTGCAGGCCATCTTTGGTTTAGCATTTCTAATGACCACTGCACATTATGGTCATAGGGAGTGCAGATAGTTTTTCCACGAATTGAGTGACACGTTTTACACAGCCATTATTTTAAACATCAAAGCGTCAAATGACGGAACAACGTTTGATCTTGATCCACCCTGGCTTAAATCACAGACTTGCGGCAGATTTGTCAAAGGAGAGCTAATATTTCAAACTCTTTTGACTCATTTCAAGATCCATTATGGTAATCCATTGTGACATTATGTGTGTCAGTTATACAGGACTTACACACCTACTTTGACAATTGAATTGTTTAGCAAAGGTCAGGTATTGTCGTTCACACAAAAGAGGAGACATTACAAGTATAAATAGACGTATATACAAATCCAGGGATCTCTTAAACACAATTTTATTTGTGCTCTTTAGCACTCTTGTGTTATACTAATGTTGCATATTACAGTATTGCCATGTTATTTTATCCTAAAAGTGTTTCTTTGAGTAAGTCTTAATAAACAGGTCATATTTTAACCAAAATCGAATTAAAAAAATAAAACCCTTTATTTTAATTAGAAAATAAATCAATGTAAAGACTACTTGAAACATGCACAGTTGCCGTGAATGCATTTCATTCCAAACTGAAAGTGAAACAAGTTGTCCCCTTTCTTTACCGATGGGTATTGCAAATAAAAGACGTTTGATTGTCATGATAATCAGCACGTAGACACTCGGGCAGCCAGTGGGAACATGAATGAGACACTTTAATGAGAATTATCCTCGAACAATGACCCACATCTCGCTAACAATCCTAGATCTCTAATGTGCATTGTTCTGCCTGTCAAGTTGCATCTGTTAGCGTTGCTAGAACACAAGGCCAGTGAAACAGGCCCATGAGAACTGTTCCCTCCAATGAGAATCAACAGTCAGATCAGATTAAACTAAACTCTTCCTGATGGGAACTCTGTGAATCTTAGAAGCCACCTCAAATGGTCTTTAACATTTGCCGTCAGAATGTTTACTTGAACTGGTGCAATCGAAACGCTGTTCACCACCTGTTAAACAAATGTTCCAGGTTCAATGCTAGTCAAGCTAAATCGACAGCATTCAACTGGCATAATGTTGATTATTACAAAACAGTTATTTTAGACTCATCCCTCATTTATTTAAAAGAAAAATCATGGTTACAGTGAGGCACTTACAATGGGGCCAGTGAAGGGGCCAGTCTATAAACATTAAAATACACACTGTTTCAAAATTATAGCTACAAGATGTAAAAATTATATGTGTTAACACGATTTTAGGGTGATAAAATCAGGGATTTGACTGTGTTATGTCTTTAACCAGCATTATGCCATCATGACAACAAAGTTGTAATATTGGACATATCTTTACACAGATAAGGTTAGTAAGCGATTTTATCAAACTAAAATTATGTTAACACGAATAATGTTTACACCTTGTGGCTATACTTTTGAAACTGTGATTATTATACAATTTATAGACTGGCCCCATTCACTTCCATTGTAACCATTGAACCCTGAATATTCAAGTCCAGGCGTACACGGTGCGAGTTCTGACACTCGGGATATGATATAAAAATTGCACTAATTTAGTGGTTCTTAGCTGGTGCATTGTAACCTAAAAATGGGTCAAAATCTGTTCTGATATTGTATGCTTGAAACAAGAAAAAACTATTTGCCAATTAACTAAATTCAAGATAAATTATCTGAAAAAAATGTTGCTTCTCAAATAAATGTACCTAGTTTTAAGGATCTTTAGACATTTTACTAGAAATGGAAAAACAGACAAAAAATACTGATAAGAATTTTTTTTTTCAGTGTATAAACTTTTGATCAAATTACATTTTTTTTGTTGCTGTCCAAGGTATATTGGTGCAAATTCATCTGGAAAACAGCTCACATGACATCGTAAAATAGCATAATATTAATCCATTTCAGTGTTTGGCCAAGAATATTTTTATTCACTTTTTACTATAAACGATTTATGTAATGTGTTGGGTTGCCACTTGATGGCCAGTGTGAAATACCATATGGGTCATGACGCAAAACCAGCTCAGCTTATAAAGGAACAAGCACAATGCACAAGCACCACATACTCTACATGCCAAGCTACATTGCTCCATACCACTGAAACCATGAAGTCACACTGATCAAGGCTCACACCTACATGAGTATACACCCTCATACCTGGAAGTGTGTGTAAAGTATGTGTGTGAATTTTAGTAGTGTGAATTAAAGCAACCGCTGCCATTCCTAAAGTAAACATGCCATTCCGTAGGCAGTGATGCCAGACTCGAGGTTTCACCCGGAGCAGACATTCCTCAACTCGTGCTCAGAAACCTACTAACCACAGAGAGTGAGAAATGCATTTAATGGCATTTGATTGGACGGAAGCACTTATTCATACAGCATCAGGAAAGAGTTGATGTCAGACACAGTGGGGGCAATCAGTTAATATGAGGCCAGTAAGCCTGATGAAAAGGTCACTGGCTTCTTTCAGTCTTGTGCATCTAAATTGACCCACAAACTAGCTGACTGTAAACTGCTACATGTTCAGAAAAAAACTGTCAAACTGGAATAGCTATGGTTTTCCTAGCTTCAAAACTAAGGGCAAGTTTTAGACTAAATATTTCTGTCCATATGGGTGCTTGACAACAACAACATATATATATCTTGTGGAAGATAAGACTAAATCTGTTTAGTAGGAAATCTCTGATTCTATTTAAAATTCTGTTTACTGAAAAGCACATCAAGTCAACATCAAGATTTTAGATGAAAAAATGTATATGAATGTATGATGGAAAGTCTATGTATTACACTGCAACAAGTGGTAACCAGTGTTGAGCATGTAACTTCAAAAAGTAATCAATTACAGATTACTAATTACTTCTCTGAAATTGTAGATTTAGATTACTTTATTGGAAGTTAATCAAAAAGTAATCACATTACTAATTACTTGAATTTTACGTTACTTCTTAAAACACATTTCACAGAAAAGTTTGTTGTTTTCTGTTCAATGGATTCAAAATAATGTCTATATTATAAAGTTTATATACAAGCCTTTGAGCGGACACAGAAATGCAAACAGATGTACATATGACCATAAAAGCACAGTTATACTTTGTTTTTTAGAGTTCCGGATTGGATCGCACCCGGTTGACCGTGTTGCCTTTCAAAGTATACTCTATTGACCGCGAGCGCACACGAAAGTGTTCGACGCAAGCCCACTATGACTGTTTTGTCATACTCTTTTAGTCAGTGGCAAATTATCATGGCCAGCATCGGTTCTAGCTTGTTTGGCACCCTGGGAAAAAACCACTTCAACACGACTCCAATGTTGTTGACCCTGTCAACCATGCCTAAATCCTCCAATGCACAGAGCCAGCAGATTTTTTATCCTTTCATTCTCAATCACCATCTTGCCTATGTATTTCTATTCGCTATTCGCTTTCCACTCTTAATTAATCTACATACACATAGATAAAAACTAAAAGTTTATCCAATCAGAATGCATTCCTTGATGCTTACAAGCAAAAAATGCACTAAAAATGCGCTGCAGCATTGTTTATCAGTTGGGTTGCTAAGAGACATCTCCAATGAGAGTCAAACCCCTGCTAAGCTAACGGGAGTGTTGCAGTTCCGAGTATCGGGGAATGGAATGCATTTATGGTCGGAGATATCAAGTAGGAATATCCCAATCCCACATGGAACGCAGCATAACTGTGTACCCTGACGAAACGAAATTTATTGCAAGCAACATTAAATCACAAATATTATTAGACAGATTTTTCCAGGTATTATAGACCTCCTTGGTAGACTCATATGAAAAATTATGATTTTTGAATGTCTGTTTGGGAGACGTTCATTTCACAAAGCCGTCATGCTGCAGTTAAAATTAGGTTTGCTTGAGCATTAAGTGTCATTTCAAGTTCTGGCTTTCATGCGTGGATGCGTTTTTAAAATGTCAACTGGTATTATTAGTTCACTGTGACATAATGTATGATGCCCAAAGGCATAGGGTGTATTATTCATTGTGAAACTATGTTTTCTTAATGGCATGAATCACACTTAAGACCTAGACTTTAAATGCACAGCCCTCTACTGCTTTTAGTACAGTCCACGGCAGGCGCATGTGCCGATGGTGCACATGGACGGGAACTGGCGAGAAAATCTATGAATATTATATTACACATACTGTGTGTGGAGCGATCAGCAACACAGACAACTGAAGTTGGCCTTATATTCTACTTTGAAATGTCTGTTCTGGGCCGGTATTTCTGTTTGTGTTTTGGCCTGTGTGATTCCGACCACTGCAAGTATTACGACACCCCAGGTTGCTAGATGTGAAACAAGTTAGCGGGCAAACACAGCGCGCTAAAGCCATGGAAGCTAGCAATACATCTAGCTAACATTGACAGAGTTATATAAGCTGGTTTATAATTATCCATCCATCCATCGACAACCGCTTATCCTGTGTACAGGGTCGCATCTTGAGCCTATCCCAGCTAACATTGGGCGAAAGGCAGGGTACACCCTGGACAGGTCGCCAGTCCATCACAGGGACTGTCATAGACAAACAACCGTTCACACTCACATTCACACCTAGGGCAATTTTTGAAGACATCGATTAACCTAGCCTGCATGTCTTTGGATGCTGGGAGGAAGCCGGAGCACCCAGAGAGAACCCACGCAGACACGGGGAGAACATGCAAACTCCACACAGAAAGGCCAGGGCAACCGGGGTTTGAACCCACAACCTTCTTGCTGTGAGGCGACAGTGCTAACCGCTGCACCACCGTGCCGCCTTGGTTTATAATTATCAAACAAGAAAAACCTTGCAAATGTATATACATTAGCTGATCAACTTACAGTGTAAGCCTCTTTGATTGCCATTGTCAGTTTGCTCGTTCCTGTTGCGTGTCCTCAACCTGGCAACCCGCCACACGTGAGCTTCGAGCCTGGGGAGGAGGGGGATGGTGAGACAACTCTCACCAATATTTTAAATTTGGACTGCAGTACCCATTTTAAACACTTGATGTCAATGTTAAATATTGCTCCTTTAATAATGAGATACAACCAATAACAGTAATATTTTTGTCACTGTCATTTTGTGGTTAATACGTTTCTGAATGGCGATTCCTATGAAAATCACCGTAAGGAAATCTCTGCATGTCTGCATTGCTTCGAAGGAAGCCTTGAACCAAATATCCAAACCTCTGATGTGAAGTGTGGCACATCTTCTGCATGGCTCGATTCCAAACTTTTCACATCACCCCAGATCTGTTAATGCAGTACACTTACAGTGTGTTTTATTTATTTTTTAGAACATGCTTAGTTAATATACTGATTTAACTGGAGTTTCACATTGATGCTTCTTGGTTAAATAATACTGAATTGCACGGTGCAACAAGAGGAAAAGTGAGCTTAATTACGTCAATAAATTATAATTTTTATCATCCCCCACAAATGTTAAAACACATAAATAAATAAATAAATAAAATAAACCACAATCAAATAAATGGTAAAAACATTTATTATACATTTATTTATTTACAGATTTGGAAATATAAAAGATTATAATATTTGGTATCACATTTGTTCTCATTAACGCTTCTTTTGCAAAATGCATGAATAATTACAGATTTGAGTATTATATATAAGCACAGATGGAATAAACTATTACAAATAAAACAATCCCTCTTCTTGTCAACTTTTTTCATTGTATACTGTACTTGAGTTGACTATATATATATATATATATATATATATATATATATATATATATATATATATATATATATATATATATATATATATATATATATATACATACATACAGTAGGCTAAAGTTTCTTCTGATCAGTGTATTTGGAAAACTCAATGGTTTGCAAAAGAACTAGGTAATAAAAAGTTCTTCATTGAGCTTGTAAAGTCTCTCATATGGCATCAGGCTGTAAAATAATTTTCAGATTTATCTGGAACCAAATTTAAGATTGTGGTTTTGCTGATCTAAAGTCAAGTAAAACTTAACAACATGTTAAAGTGAAATAACTTTATTATTATTATTAACTGAATGCCAGCAGAATCAGCTCTCAGTGAGCTGACTTCATATATGTAAAGACTTTAGAGTTAAAAAGGGGGAATTTCGTTCAAATCGTGGATTTTCTCGTCTTGACTAAAGCCAAGTGAAAGGTGTGGCCTTTTATATGGGCGTCTCTTAAAATCTAAATATATAGACCTCAAGCTGAAGTCAGAAAAGTCAATCTGATAACTAGGCAACGGCTGACATAGAGCAAAGCACGCAGAACTGACCTGACCTAAACATGTTATCCAGATCAGACAGTATGGTCTTCACATTACCTGCAAACTCTTTCTTCCAGACGCAGACGCCGCAGTTTGATTTCAGACCGATCGTGGCGCGAAACACCGAGCCGGAGATCTTCACCTTCGAGCGGATCCCGCAGCAGCAGCACCCGCTCCCTGGCCGCGGAGCTCCGGTGCGCCCTCGCAAGAGGAACACTCGGGTCATGTACCCCTCAAAAGTGCGCAAATATCTGCCACCGCCCGAGAAGAGCCCTGCTAAACGCTGGCTGCTCATCCTGTGCCTGGTGGTCTTAATGCAGATCTACACAGAGGATGAATCCGTGGAGACCGCGCAGGGTGAAGGACCAGCCTTCACTGATGCCACATCATACAACGTTCTTTCCTTCCAGTCCCCTGAGGAGCAAGCCAGAGAGATGATGGGGAATTGCCTGGAGGACTTCACCCAGACACCTCACAAGCAGCTCCAGGCCAGCAGTGACGAGAAAGAGGTCGAGAACTCATGGTTTCTGAACACTACATGCCCAAGCTCAAGCTGGGAAGAAGACATGACAGCTCTCTCCCAGCAAAGCCGGAGGAATGGATACGTGGTGGCCCTTCTCTACCCGGTGTACCACACACTTGGCTCAGATAACTGAACGAACTGAGAAATAGACTGTGGAGGAACACAATCACAAACACGGCTTTGAACCTTCATGGTTTAAAGGTGGAAGAGAACAAGGCTCCTGTGGTACCAAGAGGTGCTTGGAGAACCTCAGGAGCGGGCGAGCTGAGTAGACATTTGATGGACTGACTTTGACTTTATAATGGACTGAAACTTGAATGGCTCATTTAGATTTAATTAAAGTTCTCTTGAATTGTAGACATTTACAAGTAGACTAAACTCTGTGTGAGGATGTCACAGTGATCATATGTGTTGCTGAACGCTCACAGAAATACTTGAAGCTCACCTTGAAGATTTTATGTGTTAAATGAAGACATGTTTGTTGTAGCTATTATTTAATGGTATTTATTTATTGTTATTGACTTATTTATTTCTTATTGCCTTGTGAAAATAAATGTGACATTAACTTACCTTCTTTTTATAACTTTTTTTAATGTGTTCTCATAATTACATTATTAGTGCTTACAATGTGTATACATCAACTTCTCAGTTCCACATCTATGATTCACCAATTTTTGGCTAACGTGTGATTAATATGAAACACTTACATATACCATTTCTGACATATATCGTACTTTACATATCTACATTCATGAACATTTATGCTTCTAAGAATATGTTAGTGAACCTGACAGAAATAGTAGATTAGAAATAGCCAACTCTTTGCAATTGTGAATATTGAATCTATTGTTTGGGTATTAAAGCACTAGATATTCATAATGATATCATGGTTTTAACACCAGTTATGAGCATTATATTTATATATACATATATAAAAAAAAAAACATGTATGAGAGGCTGTAATGTTCATCTTATAAATAAAGTAAAAATGACCACAGTCAAATTTTATGGGTTTTATTTCTTTCTTATAATCACTTCTCATTACGTGAGTTGTATTAAAAGGCCATCATTAACAAAACCTTACTGACACATTTCTAAACAAACCTACAAAAGTAACTTTTCAAAGGGGAAATACGGTGTGTTGCCAGTCCAATGGAGCATTGCTTCATTTGGAGATGGAAATTGGACAGGAACTAAAAAAGAGGAAATGCCCAGAATGAGGTGAACATTTCAAAGACAGCCCTTTGTTCTGTCTGTTTTCCATTAGGATTACACTGTCTGCCCAAACTCAACCATATTTCCTGCTTTAAAACAAACTTTTGTATTAATAGGAGAAATAAAACAGGTCTCAGAGTGAAAAAATACTAAAGAAAGAGTAACATGGCATATAATGCTGTTTTTGGTAGAATATACAAAATGTGTTTATTAGACTGCCTGCATATACTTCATTTCATATTAGACTATACTGTTGTTGCAAAGTGGTCACTTTACGTCTTTGGATGATTTAAAATGCATGAATTACTGTATGTTAGTTTTAAGAATGATTGTGTACAATAGCAGTCAAAAGTTGAGACACACATATCATTATTTTTAGAATAAGAGTCATCACATTTACATTTGGCAGACGCTTTTATCCAAAGCGACTTACAGTACACTTATTACAGGGACAATCCCCCCGGAGCAACCTGGAGTTATGTGCCTTGCTCAAGGACACAATGGATGTCTGGGAATTATGTAGTGATTGAAATTTTTTAATAATAACTATCTGTATAATAACTACTATTTTAGCTTCTTCAAAGTAGTCATACTGTACTTTGCCTTGATTATTCTCATCTTTATGAGATTATAACCTGGAATGCTTTTAAACAGCACAGAGTTCTCATATGCTGAACATTTGTTGGGTGCTTTTCCTTCACTAGAGTATTTGGTTCGACTCATCCATTCAAATATTATTATTATTTGTATTATTATTATTATTGTCATATTTTATATTTGATCTAAATTAGATTTTTCATAAAAAAATATTATAACTGTATAATAATTATAACATATATATAATGTATTATAACATTTAATAATAATAATTATTATTATTAGTAGTAGTATTATTAGTATTATTATAATAAATGTTATTATTATTGTAATTGAACGCTAAAATAATTTAACAATATTTGAAAGAATATTTTTATTTTTCTAATAGTATTTTATTTTAAAATAATCATAACAAATTGTATATTATTGAGTACAATAATAATCCTTATTATTAATATAACTTTTAATTTTGTAAATAAATAAATTAATAGGCACAATTAACTTTTTGGTAATTGTCTACAAACTAATTTCAAGCATTTGAGCAAAAGTCTTCAGATCAAATGGTTTTTAAGACTGTGATTCGGTCAAATGACATTGGTCATTTGTGTCCAAACTTTTAACTGGCCTTAAATATGGGGGTTTCTCATACATCATCCAGAGCCTTTCCATTTTATTTTACTATTAGAAAGGTATGATGTGGGGGCCTGGGTATTTCAGCGAGTATTGACGCTGACTACCACACCTGGAGTCGGGAGTTCAAATCCAGGGCGTGCTGAGTGACTCCAGTCAGGTCTCCTAAGCAACCAAATTGACCCGGTTGCTAGGGAGGGTAGAGTCACATGGAGTAACCTCCTTGTGGTCGTGATTAGTTGTTCTCGCACTCAGTGGGGAGTGTGGTAAGTTGTGTTTGGATTGCGGAGAGTAGCATGAGCCTCCCGTGCTGTGAGTCTCCACTGTGTCATGCACAGCGAGCCACGTGATACAATGTGTGGATTAAATGTCTCAGAAGTAGAGCCAACTGAGACTTGTCCACCGCCACCCAGATTGAGGTGAGTAACCGTGCCACCCAGAGGACCTTCTAATAGTTGGAATTGGGCATTCCAAATTGGGAGAAAAGGGTATGAAATGGCAATTTAATGAATTCTCAACTAATATAGTAAACGAACACAAACACACATACACATTCTGCAGGCGCATGTAACGCTGGTCACATGTGTATGTTTACGATCACAGGAAGTTGTGGCCAGCAGCCCACAATGAAAGCACCAGGGTATATGGGAGATTCCCATATATACTTCCTCTTCAAAGCACATAAAACAATTTATTTCTCCAACAACAATATCTAATTAGACACTGCAGACAGTTTTCTTTGTTTTCTTCTTTCATATCTCTCCCCTCTCCCCCTTTCATGCCTCTGTGAGCTGGCATTCCAGGATCATGAGTCAAGTGGCACCACAAGTTCTGTATGAATACCGCCTACTGCACTGAATCCAGAGAGGTAAAGGGAGGGACCCGAAGGTATGGTATAAGAAAAGATACGGCTGTGTGAAAAAAAAAGAACAGGAGAAATCGCTATGGCCAAGGTGTGTTAGGCCTGTTGGGGCATGAACAAAGACAGAATGTGCAAAGAGAACAGTTTTAAACCTGACACGCACATATGTACCCACACAAAAACTGAAACTGGCTGTACAAAGGCCACAGGTTATTTTCTAAAATTCTATATTGAAGAAATGTGACTAGCCCAAACACTCTACCAAAGCATTTTCTGTTTGTCCAATGAGCCCTAAGTGTGATCTTAAGAGTGTATAGAGATGTTTTGGAGTGCATAAACTCTGGCAACATGCAATAAATCCTCTAGGCCATCATTACAAATAATGTCATTTACATTCCAAACATTTGTGCGTGGCAAATTCATTATGAAGTTTTGCATATATTTAAGTCAAAATATTTCCAACCTGGTCTTATGGAATCACGTAACTAAACCTAAATTCTTTGCAGCAACAACGGTGACTTCATTGAGCTCATCTTATCGAGCATTGCACTTATGATGCAAAGGAACGGGGAACAAGTCCTGAACAAGTGTCACGGTCCTGTCACTCTGTCAGTCTTGGTTTTGGTCTTACAGGATTGTGGCATTATCCGCCCATGTCTGCTTTGTGTGAGCGCACGGTTTTGGCTATATTCCCACGATCTCTTCTGTCTGTTGTGTTTCATGTCTGGAGTGTGGTGTCAGGGTCCTGACTTCCTGTCTAGTTCGGTTCCGGACTGTATCGGGACCCAGACATTCATACTCCTTGTCTGTCTGTTATTGACATGGGAGCATCACGCTTGTGTCTTCCTAGCAACATGCACTCGTGTCAATAATCCACATTGGTCTTTGTGTCTGTCTCTCACAACCGCGGACGTGCATTGCGCTCGCTTTGTGCAACGTGCCCGGGTCGCGAGCTGTCTTCATGTTTGCGCTGAGGTTCAGTCACTTCGTTAAGGTGTAATATGTGTGTGAGTCCAAACTCTCACACAACTGTCCTGACTTGTTTTGTTTGTCAATTGGCATGAGTGTATATCACCTCATTGTCTTGGCGTTGTGTGCTCATGCCATTCAGATGGTTTGCCTTCTTGTGAAAGCACGCGGCTTTGTTATTGTTTCTGTATTTTCTGCATAACGCGGCGGCTCATTTTAGCTTATCGTGGCCCATTCGGCCCATTTTGCGACCGATCCACCGGCCAGCTCGTTTCTCCCGATGGCCAGTCCGCCCATGATCGGCCCCAAAGTACGTCGGCTCACCAGGAAAATGCCCGGTATGCCAGATTGCAAGTCCAGCCCTGTGTGTGGCATTATATGAATTAAACTGGAGTCTGAAGATGGCTCATTAAGTAAAAGAATGGGAATGGTAAATATTCAAGGCTAGGTTATACTGTGGCAAGGGAATAGCAGCCATGGGGGACGTGGGTGATTTTGTCCCCTGCCCTTTTTCAAGCTAAACCCATACCGAGTCCAAATACTAGATGTGTATACAGTATTCTTTGCGTTTTGTTACTTTGGGCTGATTGAGCAACCATCCAGTCAATCACCGGTGAGTTTCATGAGCCAAAAACATCCTTACGTAACAGGCCGTCAGTCAGACACTCTAATCAGCGTGGCGCCATTCATTTCTAAGTTGCTTTCAACAATGCTCATTTATCAATTTTTTTATCTGGATTGATTTTGATCTAGTATATAATACTTATATATTAATATAATACTTATACTTATATATTAATATATACTGAAATATATTAATACTGCACTGTAGGTGTTGGGTCTGTGCGAGCCACCTACTGACATCTGTGCCCCCCCCCCCACTTTTAAAATGATTGCTACACCCCTGTACTGTGGGTCATATTTTAATGGACATCCTTGGATATTCAAAACACACCTTAATGCTCAGTGAATGGTATGATTACTAACTATCATTACAGTTTTTCTCAATATTTCTTTTCTCACTTTTTTTTTTCAGTCTTAACAGCCTTAACATTCTCTAAACTGTTAGTAAATGCATCAACTTATCAACATTTCATTCATCATGCTTCAAAACATAGTTATTGTGTCAGTAAACTGGCCAATGCCACCAAAATGATTTATTTAATTTTTTTTATCATCAGGTGAGCCGTACTGGTCAAATTGTTTAGATGTTTTTTCACCATGGCAGTCAACCCTGGAAATGTTTGTTATATACAATATACATATATATATATATATTTCATTTTTGTTCTATTTTTTTGTTGACACTGACTGCTTACTGTACAATACAAGAATGTCAGTTTTGTCTAGCTGAATGCTATTCTGTATCACACTGAGCTTTTTAGATACCGATTTCAACAGTAAGTAAAAGTTTACTGGGAAAAGTCAATTCTGTACAATACTGTAGTACACAGCAAAGGATATGCACATTTGTATGTATAAAGTAAATGCATTTTTGTAGCAATGTGTTACATGTAAACAGTAAATTCACATTTTCATGTCCATTTTGACACATTTCTTACATGTAAAGTCACATATAGTGAACAGAAAATTGCCATAAATTGACAACCATGCAAAAAAAACAAAAAACGCAACAATGAAAAAGCTTCAAAGATATTTATGGAATAAACATGCATGTCTGACAGATTTTGATAACTGAATGGATCATTTTGCATGTGATGGCTCATACAATGAAAGAATGTTTAGAAGTTGTGAAGAGTGACAGTTTCACTGAGAATCAACTCATCAGTTTTGATCAGCAAGTTAATGTTTTAAAAAAAAAAAATAATAATAATAAATCTAATTTGAGAATTGAGCCAAAGTGATTGAGGAAAAACTGCAAATGTAAAGAATCAAAAAACATCAGCAAATGATTAGAATCAAAGTCTCGAAAGGAAAGTGAGAGGAAACCGAATGTTTGAAATCACTCCAGATGAAAGCTATTGATGTAGTGACAATCTGATCAAAGAATGCGGTGAGTCCTACCATAGCTTATGATTAAGTTGCATTTTAATCATAGCAAGTTTGGGCAAGGGTGCCCACAGGGAGGAAACTGATGCAGTGATGAGCTTTCAAAGTTAATCTGTGTTGCATAAACAGGGTTGGGAGGGTTACTTTTGAAATGTATTCCACTACAGATTACAGAATACATGCTGTAAAATGTAATTTGTAACGTATTTAATTAGATTACTCAAGGTCAGTAATGTAATCTAAATACTTTGGATTACTTCTTCAGCACTGGTAGATTTTTTCACTTGTTTTAACTATAAAAACTCATTAAAAATACATACTCTGAAAAACCGAAATATCTTATGCAGTGTTGTTTCTAAAACAAAATAAATAAAATGTATATTGTTTTAAGCATTTTTAGATATTTGTACAGGACAACAATACAAAAATGATTATCAAGAAAATGATTTTTGCCCTAATATCAAAGATCTTACTACAAAAAAAGAAATTATGATCCAACGTGAGTTTTCTTGATAATAAATATGATCATGTCTGGTAACATGTGCATGTAAAATGGCTAGAAATAGCATTTTAGCTTAGCATAAAGCTAACAATCTACACAAGGTTTATTTCTATTTCTTCTGCTCCAAACTTACTTCAAACGTACTTCTCTGTCTGCTCTATGAATGTAACACATCATAAGAAAGTGTTTCACCGCTGTTCAAATGCACTTTGGATCACATCATTTATATGTATAAATGTTTTCCATCTGAAAGCACTAAAAATTAAACAAAAAAAATGACAATAAAATGCAAAGTAATCCCTTCAGTAATCAAAATACTTTTAGAATGTAACTGTATTCTAAATACCAATGATTTAAATTGTAACTGTAGAGGAATACAGTTACTTGTATTTTGTATTTTAAATACATATTCCTGTTACATGTTGTAACGTAGTTCAAGGGAAAGGAGGAGGCGAGAACCGGCTTGACAATGTAAATAATATTATAATTATAAACTTAAACCAAAGGATACAAACACACACACACGATGGACATGTCCGTAAATGATCTCTCTCTCCTCGCACCACCGTCTGCCATCGGCCTTTATCCCTCTCGGAGGCTTAATTAGCCTGATAAGGGACCGGGTGTGTATACACATGTATTCCGTTACTCCCCAACCCTGTGCATTAGGTTACATACTTCTTTGTGGCATAATTTTTTACAGTTGTAAAGCAACTTAGAAAACAGGTACGACCACAATCTAAGTTTCAGGAGTGGCATAAATAGCTGAAATCTGTAGTGTGTCTGTGGGACTGTATTGTATGTCAGTATTCAATTAGAAGAACAAATTGTACCTGCCACTATTTGCACTGGGGTGCAAACAGCATTTAACACTATTTGCACTTATTGCAAAGAAGATGCTTAATAGCATTAATTAGATTACTCAAGGTCAGTAATGTAATCTAAATACTTTGGATTACTTGTTCAGCACTGGTAGATTTTTTTTTCACTTGTTTTGACTTTAAAAAATCTGCCTATAGTGTAAATAGCATCAATCGCTATTTGGCTAATAAACAGCCTCTGCCTTATTTTTAATTGGTTAATTTACAGAAACTATCTGAACCGAGTCACTTACAGTAAATGATTTGGTTTTCTCAGTGCCTTGGCTCCATTATAACTTTTATATACAATATAACTTTTGTGACCATACAGCGCTATTCGTCGAAAAACTTTGCTTATTACTAGAAAAGCTACACTATTGTGAAAATAGCTGAGTTGCTGTCATGCTACTGAAAAATGTAGTTAAGTTAGTAGCGTCGCTGCTTTTATTTATAATATAAAGAATTTAAAATCGTTTTTTTAAATTTCTAAGTATGCATGTGTAAAAATTAGGGCTGTCAATCGATTACAATTTTTAATCGAATTAATTACATGGTGTCCTGATTAATTAATCGTGATTAATTGTATTTAATTGCATATACAAATATTTGCTGAGAAAGCCCCTCATATAACAATAATTCAATATATAATGATGAAATAATTATACATAGTTATATTTCAATATTTAAAAATTATATATATATACACACACACACACACACACACACACATATATATATATATATATATACACACACACACACACACATATATATATATATACACACACACACACATATATATATATATATATATATATATATATATATATATATATATATATATATATACACACACACACATATATATATACACACACACACACACACACATATATATATATATATATATATATATATATATATATATATATATATATATACACACACACACATATATATATATACACACACACACACATATCTGAATAAAAATATTCAATAATATAAATAATATAAAATATTCAAAAATATAAAAATATTCAGATAATTAAAATGCATTACATTCTTGGTGCAGAAGAGTTCATCATTGATAAGACTATACAAAAAGTGGCTTTAGAATACAATGTATTGTTTACTACCATATTATTGATCATAAGTCAATCATTGGCACACAGTTCACAGCAATCCATTTCACAAGTGAATTTGTCAATCAGTTGGAGATTTATTATGAGGGCTTGTTTAAGGACCCCGTCAATTTCAACAAGCGTCAGACATGCTTGTGGAGCGTCTCGGTGTGTTGCATCATAAACATAAATGTTTTAGGTCACTGTGTCAAGTTAAATATAGTTTAATACTTAGAACACATCTTGAGATCCTTTAGTTCAGATTTGCGCTGCATCAAGTGTTTTGAACGTAAAAACGTAACGCATGTTTGTGTTGTGTGTCTGCTGAAAGTTGTTTTCTTCACTGTATAAACTTGTGCGTTGCTCACACAGCTGAAGTTTCACTTACTGCCCTCTGGAGTAAACAGGTGGTACTACAAGCTTGCGTTTCTCGGGAATTTTCTTTATTATGGTCAGGAGGCATAGCGATTAATTGCACGAATTTTTTTAACGCGTTGTTTTTTTAATTAACACGTTAAATCGACATCCCTAGTAAAAATGTTTACTTATTAGGTGCTGTCAATACGTCTATATTGTACGTTTCAACATCCATCCAAATGTACAAAAATATACGTGTAGCTGTTACGTACGAATGCCTATGAATCATAATGAGACCAGGCTGAGGTTTAATACTTTAAGTTAGGGGCTGGTATTAACTGTATGTATCAATGATAATAGTGATACTTGTCTTAGCAAACACCATAATGACCTGAGTGATCCGGGCACCATCTTAATCAGTGAGCTTCAATCTTGCAGGTTGTAAATACAAGCCAGCTTAGCATTCACAATCATGCCTGCTTTTTTTTAATAAAATATGTAGTGCATGACACATGCATCCCAAAAGCCTGCTTCATTGGCCATGTAGGCATTGGCTGGAGGCAGTGCAGGAATAAACTGGATGGGAAGTGTATCCTGCTAGGAAATTTTCCTCATGCTGGCATGAACCAGCAGGGATTAGGAGTTAAATGATGATGGAGGACTTGTCTTGTTCGGCAAGTCTAAACCCATAGAAATCTGTGTATGTGTGTGTTGGAGACACAGAGAGAACAGTTAAAACAAGGAGTGGGTGTCAGAGAGGAAACCTCCTTATCTCATACACCTATTGCATAAATTCCACCCAAAAAATTGTCATTGATTACTGTATAATGATGAGAACGTTCATTGGCCTGTCATGACGGTTGCTATGGGATTCCTAACACACAACAAAGACTGATAACACCTCTGTCACTGGGGTCACTTTTGGCTTTTTTGAGTGAAAAAATACTTTGATAATTCATATTGTGTCAATATCATATACCAAATATAAATGATGTCCCTTTGGCTAATCTTTAATGTTGTTGTTGTTGTTGTTGTTGTGTTAAACAGGACATGGGCAAATTACAAAAAAAGTTAGATGTTAGAGATGATGAAAAATAAAAAATATAGTTTAAAACAGATGTGTCGAGGTTATTAAAACGTAATCTTAGTTTTTGAAAAACTTTAATTCATATAATTCAATCATTTGAAACTAATTACCTATTTTCTTTCTAATTTGAATACATGTGACTACACACATCTTAATATATGCTTTCAAAAAATATGTAATAATCTATTTTAAATAATATTTATTGAATATATTATGCATGTATTATGAACATTTATTATGTAAACTAAATTGTAACAAATGTAACTTTTAATGTAACGCAAAAAGAACATAGATAATAGATCGATAATTTGAATGTTTCTTAGGTTTTTTTTAAAGAACAATCTTAAGAAAAAAGATAAGAACTGTCTTAAGAAGTTTATTCAGGAATACAAAATATTCGTAACTTTTTTTCTTAAGTTACAAATTAAGAAGAAAATAATAGTTAAGAAGACATTTCTTCTTAAGAACGTTTCGGGAATCCGGCCCCAGGACTAATAGGTACTCTTCTATGGGTAATCAGTGAAATAGTCTACCTGGTTTGTTGGAATCACGTTCCTATACCAACATTTTTTTGGAAATACATTTTTACGTGGCTTGCTGTATGTATGGTGGCAGTTCCCTGGTGAAATTAACACTAGAGGCACTACAACAACAATGACGACTTCACTCTAGCTTGCATTTACAAGCTTGTTCAAGTGTGATCTATGTGGGAGTACGAGTCCTGAAGAACAGGTGAGTTGACACATGAGTTGTCATATGATGGGTTTCAATACAACAATTTTCCATTTAATTTTAAATATGCACTTAAAGGGGTCATGGCATGTTTTTTTTTTTTTATTTTTACATTTACATTTACGCATTTGGCAGACGCTTTTATCCAAAGCGACTTACAGTGCACTTATTACAGGGACAATCCCCCCGGAGCAACCTGGAGTTAAGTGCCTTGCTCAAGGACACAATGGTGGTGGCTGTGGGGTTCGAACCAGCGACCTTCTGATTAGCAGCCCTGTGCTCTACGCCACTACGCCACCACCACCTTTTTAATTATAATTTTAAAATGTTCCTTCTCTTATGATATTATTAGATTTTTCATATATTTGTAAAACTTGATCATTTGCCACCCTCATTCTGACCCTCAGTCAGAAGCGCTTTGTTTTGGTGCTGCTTCCCCTTTCAGACTTGACAGTAAACGCCCACTGATCTGATTGGCTCTCTGCTCTTGACTGACCTGCTCTCTCTACTTGCCATCTCACTGCTCACCACTGCTGGGCAGGGATACTGAAGTAATATGGTAAAATTGGTGTTAATTTGTTTTTGTGGAGGCGGTCAGATGCAAATGTATACCACAGTGTGACATCACAATATGGAGGAAGTAGAGAACGAGTCGTTTTGGCAGCTTGGCTTCAACTAAAGAATGAAGTCTTGAGTTCTGAAACTTACAGTATGTTTTTAAAATCACAGCTATCATTCCTCAAATATCTTGTTTCTAAAAAAAAAAGCAGACTGTACAGGTTATTCTACAGGAACTGTAGATCAATGCAACAAAGAATTCCAGAAACAGTCTACAGTATTTGGTGGCGGTGTAAAACGGCATGCTAAATATAGCACTCTCATTATCTTAATTCCAGCGCAATGTTACTCATTTCTTCAAAGTTATTATTATTAGAAAGGAATGTGACAAGTGACACAGAAAGTTATCAAATTCTATAAAGTAGAAAGTTTATTGCTCATACCTGCAAAGATAACTCACATTATTTCTTCACCACACTGTTGCACAAGTGTTGTTGCGACAACCTTAATTAAAACCTTAGCCATACATGGTGATACTGCATACAAGGGCGTAGATTGAGTGAACTTTGGCTGTGTCTGACTTCATGTAAAAAAATATTTTGAAATTGTGAATCAGTTTTAATGAATTGCTGTATACCTTCTGAATCCTCATGTGCTTTCCATACTTTCTCTCTCCGGGATAAACACATTTCCTGTGTCATTACAAGGCTATTCAGTCCTCCCCGAGTATTAATTTCCTCTCTCCCTCTCTCTCCTTCACTCTGGCCAATAAAAGAGAGGAAATGATGTACATCATTCAAGTGTTGTTTAATAGAGGCCTTTCCCAAACACTTCATCACTTTCACATCTCACAGGTCAACTCCAGCCAAACCACTCACGACCACTTCCACTGATGAGGCAAAGGTCACAATACCAGAATGCCAATTCATATCCTGTCAGTTGTTTTGTGTCTAATAGATCGACACATTATCGATATTTTATGTCTTTGGTAAACTATCAACTAAAACTGAAAAGAACTGTACTGTATTATCTGTTCAGCCAACTGTCTTTTTCCTCTACTCTGACCCTGGCACTTTCCAAGCCGCTTTGTGTGTTTACTTCATATTTCACCAGACTGCCAGGAAGCCATGTTGGGACTTGCATCACAACTAACAAAATCCACAAACTCTGGAAAAGTCTTTTCTTATTCCTTTCAGGAATGTACAGGAGCATCTGCTGCCCCTGGCCACAGTAGCGCATTACTACGATGAGAAATATGAGTCTCTGCTGCCACTTGATGGTCTAAATGAGCTACTACATCAGTCATCTTGTTCTCTGTCTAGAATTGATCACAGATCAAGATATAACAAACCCTAAAGTAGTATGTAAAATAATATTTCAGCCAGGAATAACAAGGCATTGGAAATTCTATATTTATGAAACACCAGAATAGTAGAAAAGTATCAGCAATGGACTGATGTTTTGTTGTCTACACTGACACTGACTACTAAAGATAATTGAGTCTAGCCAATAAGAATACAGGCCCATAATAATGGCAGGAGTGAAAACAACTCCTGAAAAACTCAAGGAGGACATCACAGTCTGTAATGAAACTGAATCTGGGTCTGAAAATGAGAAATAGTATAACATTAATACAATATAAGTGGTGGTGGTGTAGTGGGCTAACGCATATAACTGGTAATCAGAAGGTTGCTGGTTCGATCCCCACAGCCACCACCATTGTGTCCTTGAGTAAGGCACTTAACTCCAGGTTGCTCCGGGGGGGATTGTCCCTGTAATAAGTGCACTGTAAGTCGCTTTGGATAAAAGTGTCTGACAAATGCGTAAATGTAAATATAATAACTATATAAAATTACTTAATATAATACAGGGTTGGGGAACCTTTTTCCTATTAAGGGCCATTCGAGTATTTCAAAAATTATTCATGGCCATACAAATGCTTGCAATTTTAGATAGTGGGTTGAAATGAATGTACAAGTTCCGTTATCTTCACACTCACCAAGATTTGTTTTAAGGTTCATTCTATTATACAGTACTTTGTGTTATTATTTTGTTATTATTTGTATATATCTATTCAGTCTATCTGTTTGTCTGTCTGTCTGTCTTTTTATCTATCTGTCTGTCTGTCTGTCTTTTATCTGTCTGTCTATCTATCTATCTATCTATCTATCTATCTATCTATCTATCTATCTATCTATCTATCTATCTATCTATCTGTCTGTCTTTTTATCTGTCTGTCTATCTATCTATCTATCTATCTATCTATCTATCTATCTATCTATCTATCTATCTATCTATTGTCTGTCTGTCTGTCTGTCTATCTGTCTGTCTTTTTATCTGTCTATCTATCTATCGATCTATCAGTCTGTCTGTCTGTCTGTCTGTCTGTCTGTCTGTCTATCTATCTATCTGTCTGTCTTTTTATTTGTCTGTCTGTCTGTCTATCTATCTATCAATCAGTCAATCAATCAGTCTGTCTGTCTGCTCTATCTGTCTGTCTTTTTATCTGTCTGTCTATCTATCTATCTATCTATTGTCTGTCTGTCTGTCTGTCTATCTGTCTGTCTTTTTATCTGTCTATCTATCTATCGATCTATCGGTCTGTCTATCTGTCTATCTATCTATCTATCTATCTGTCTGTCTGTCTGTCTGTCTGTCTGTCTGTCTATCTATCTATCTATCTATCTATCTATCTGTCTGTCTGTCTGTCTTTTTATCTGTCTATCTATCTATTGATCTGTCTGTCTATCTATCTATCTATCTATCTGTCTGTCTGTCTGTCTGTCTGTCTGTCTGTCTGTCTGTCTGTCTGTCTATCTATCTATCTATCTATCTATCTATCTATCTATCTATCTATCTATCTATCTATCTATCTATCTATCTATCTCTCTCTCTCTCTCTCTCTCTCTCTATCTATCTATCTATCTATCTATCTATCTATCTATCTATCTATCTATCTATCTATCTATCTATCTATCTATCTATCTATCTGTCTGTCTGTCTGTCTGTCTGTCTGTCTGTCTGTCTGTCTTTTTATCTGTCTATCTATCTATTGATCTGTCTGTCTGTCTGTCTGTCTTTTTGTCTATCTATCTATCTATCTATCTATCTATTGTCTGTCTGTCTGTCTATCTATTGTCTGTCTGTCTATCTATCTATATGTCCGTCTGTCTGTCTTTTTGTCTGTCTATCTATCCATCTATCTATCTATCTATTGTCTGTCTGTCTGTCTGTCTGTCTGTCTTTTTGTCAGTCTATCTATCTATCTATCTATCTATTGTCTGTCTATCTATCTATCTGTCTGTCTGTCTTTTTGTCTGTCTGTCTGTCTGTCTGTCTATCTATCTATCTATCTATCTATCTATCTGTCTGTCTGTCTGTCTGTCTGTCTGTCTATCTATCTATCTATCTATCTATCTATCTATCTATCTATCTATCTATCTATCTATCTATCTATCTATCTATCTATCTGTCTGTCTGTCTGTCTGTCTGTCTGTCTGTCTGTCTGTCTGTCTGTCTATCTATCTATTGTCTGTCTGTCTGTCTTTTTATCTGTCTGTCTGTCTGTCTATCTATCTATCTATCTATCTATCTATCTATTGTCTGTCTGTCTGTCTGTCTGTCTGTCTGTCTGTCTGTCTATCTATCTATATGTCTGTCTGTCTGTCTTTTTATCTGTCTGTCTATCTATCTATCTGTCTGTCTGTCTATCTATCTATCTATCTATATATCCTATCTATCCTATCTGTCTGTCTGTCTGTCTATCTTTTTGTCTGTCTGTCTGTCTATCTATCTATCTATCTATCTATCTATCTATCTATCTACCTATCTATCTATCTATCTATCTATCTATCTATTGTCTGTCTGTCTGTCTGTCTTTCTATCTATCTAGCTATCTATCTTTCTGTCTGTCTTTTTATCTGTCTGTCTTTTTTATCTGTCTGTCTATCTATCTGTCTGTCTGTCTGTCTGTCTGTCTGTCTGTCTGTCTATCTATCTATCTATCTATCTATCTGTCTGTCTGTCTGTCTGTCTGTCTGTCTGTCTTTTATCTATCTGTCTTTTTATCTGTCTGTCTTTTTATCTGTCTGTCTCTCTCTCTATCTATCTATCTATCTATCTATCTATCTATCTGTCTGTCTGTCTGTCTTTTATCTGTCTGTCTTTTTATCTATCTATCGATCTGTCTGTCTGTCTGTCTGTCTATCTACAAATAAATGTGTGTGTGTGTGTGTGTGTGTGTGTGTGTGTGTGTGTGTGTGTGTGTGTGTGTGTGTGTGTGTCCCGTTCGCTGCTGCATGCATTGCTCCCCTTCTTCAAGTGGCCAGAAGAGGGATGTGATGTGAAACTCACATTGAACCGTTTTTCCCTCGCTGTGCAGCAGATCCACCGATGCATTGTAACATTGTTGGAGAACATAAACTCTCGAACACAATGCTTCGACATCTATAATGGCGCGTTGACTTTCCGACGTGACTTCGGTGGGGATCAACTATTGTCAGGATCACGAAAACAGGTAATTGATCTGTTTAAAACGCAAGATAAAACGTTTCTTTAGATGGTACTTTTTTTTCTTCTTCTTTTTTGGCTTCTTTGTTGCGATTGAGAAACATTCTTGTGTTTCGACACACCAGATGCCTGTTGCTGTTCAACTCTCCTGTGATGTTTCATAGAAGTTTGCAATTTTGTTTTGTCAAGGCGCTTTTGTTAGCTGAATTGGTTTGTCATGTTGGTTTTGTTGTCGATTGTTTGTTTGATACATAAGACTATCGTCTATTGTGTTTTTATGTTTAGTAGTAGTAGCCTATAATTACAGGATTAGTTTAAAGCAGTGTTGTATGTGGATGTTGTTACAGTGTTGACTTTTGTTTTTTTGTTTAGCTGTCATTTGAAGTTGATTGTGATTTCATTTGTCTCCCTGGTGATCTGTTTGATCAATCAGGCCGAAGTGTGTCTGTGCTGCTTTTCCCAATAAGAAAGTATCCCTGTTGACATGTCTGTGTAAACTAAAAAGAAAAGTGCAATGGTTTGTGTAACGGTTTCTCTACGTACTCACCGGCGGCCGCTCATTCCTCGGGCACATCTGGACAGAACGGAGCGCGAGAGGCCTGTTGTACTGAGCCATCTATGAGCAGAGCCCATAAGATACTGCAAAAACGTGGCATTGACATTCTATGGACCCGAGATGCATGTAATGTCAGTTGTGAGATGTTGGTGGATTTGCTGCAACTGAGCGTGTCCTGGCATGACGTTACTGAATGACAGCTGGATTCAGGTAAATCACACTGAAAATTGGTTTCAGCATAGAAGGTCTCAACTTGTTTCTCTTAGACTTATGGTTAAAGAGTTATTCTGTCATAATATATTCACCCTCGTGCTGTTCCAAATGACTTCCGTCTGTAGGACACACAATGAAATTGTCAGGTTTAAATTATATGAGTAGAATTCACACGAGAACAATAAAAGAAGCAGTAATAACTACTCGATGATGATTAAAAGTTTGTAAACATTACAACTTACACATTATATATGGCATATGCCATATATAATGTGTAATTTGTAATGTTTACCTTTTGCATTGATGCACTAACAAACTAAACGTTGCCATAGGGTGCTTCTCAATCGGTTCCCTAGTTAGTAGGCAGGGTACTGATCAGTGAGTCGATCATTTTTAGGGCTGTCTCAATCACAAAATCGTTCTAGGGCACTGAAATGTTCGCTCAAAACCAGGGAGCATCGTTGCTCAGTACGTTCCCTAACCGGAAAGTCAATAGATTACAAGCACAAGTGTAAACCTATGAAGTCCAAGCCCTATTGTCTCTTTAAAAGAGATGTTGTTTGTAATGTCTTTCATTCATAATTATTAGTGAGTTATTAAAATAAAGTCTAAAATACACTCCTATATATTTTTATTGCTTTATTTATGACATTCATCTGTTATAATAACACTGTACATTTGAATATCTTCATGGAAAATAAACGATAGTGTCATTTATACAACGGTGGTGCTGATTGATAACAGCTGCGCTTCAATGCGCGAGCTCGTTATCGCAGGGGATTGAGTCATAAGTGTCCCAATCAGTACCCTTACCAGAGCCCGAATTCATATTCAGCTGATTGAGACACAGGGAGTGTAAACGTCGATTACACTCTGTTATTGTTATTCACGATGGCACTGATACTACTGCTGAGATGCACATATAAAAGAATGTTTATGGACAGAATACAGTAAAAACAAATATGATAAGAGACATATCTCACTTTGGGCAGATGTGTGAATGGCTTGCGGCTGCAGAAGGCACATGAGTGAAGCAGGATATCAAACAATAGAGTGAATGGGCATTTTACAATTATTTGAGTAGATTTGATTCCTTTTGTAGATTAATTAAACAAGTAAAAAATTGCATGGAAAATGTCTCTACACGAACGATCGTAATAGCTCGCTAATAACTGCACTGTTTATGTTCAGTGACTGAATGGGAATTAATTGTCGGCCTCAAAGTAGGTGAGTGTCCAGATCAAACCTACTGATGATGTGGACCAATGACAGTAAGAAGGTGTTTAGTAGCTGATAAGAAGTTTTCCTGAAAGTTCGCCCTGCTGGTCTGTTATGAACCAAGGAAACAATCTCTTTTGGTCAGATTTTGTTGACTGAGGCTGTTAATCCCTAAAATTGTTCCTAACATCTCCTTTTGTGTTCCACAGAAGAAAGAGTGTCATACGGGTTTGGGTCAACACGAGAGAGAATAAATGATGACAGAACTTTAAAACTATCCCTTTATATTTTTCTTCTTTTTTCTTCTTCTGGCAGAAAGACCCCAATAATCTCACATATTCGTATTTTTTTTTTATCTGCTGCAGTTTTATAGCTCTGTACTGCTATTGTATGTCAACAGTTGTCCATTCTCCTAAGGAATTTGTGGAGAAACATCTGGGACAAGGTTGATGCTTAAATGAAACCCCATTTCAGTCTCCTGAGCAATGAAGGAGTGACCTTTTTCAGAAAAAAATGAATTCATACATTGGTTAAGGTAATGGATAGGATTTGGAAACAGACTAACACAAAAAACAACAACGTCAAAATATTCACAAGAGAGTCTGCAAAAGCAATACATTAAGCTAATTTGAGTCTCTTTGAATTGCAATCAGTAAAAGTTGATTATTAAGAATTCGTGATGGACTGATTGATCAATTGATTAATCTGATGTTATTTACCAATTTTGAAATGGTATTGAAAATCTGTATCGGTGCATAACAAGTATCGGCATCAACCATTAAAAACCCATTAAAAGAATTATATCTCTGGTTTACCGTTTGCATACAGATGACTGAATTTTATCAATGAATCTGGGATGCATTAGTGAAAATCTGAGATATTTAATCTCTAAATTTAATCTTCGGCTGATAAGTTATGACATTGCAGCGATTTCCTGTTTTTTTATTAAGTGCCTCGCGGCTGTGTTTCTTTCTCCTGTGATGCAAGAAGTGTCTGTATGCCAAAGGCCGGAGGTCAAATGTTGCCTAACAAATGAAAAATGCCTCAAGCGTAAATTCTCATAAATGTGTTCAAGCTCGCAGCTCTTGTTTTTGTCTGTGCCTGATTATCAGGCTCTTGGTTCAACTTTTATCTGTGCAAGTTACTGCAGACCATAATGTTTGACACTATCGGCAGCAATCCAATGTTGTATCCATTTTGGGCTCGAAAATGGTTTCAGTTATGTCACAATGGGGCACTCAACAACAGAGGATGTTTGTGATAATGGAAACAGGAATTCTTGTTGATAGAGCTGGCTAGATGGATATCCATAGTAAGTGGATATCTAAGAAGCATTACACACTGACGCAGACTGATCTCACAGTAAACTCGGAAACAGTAGGTTGACTTTTCTTTAGCTGAAATCGGATTGTGGTAACCGAAATGCGAAACACTGCCCCCAGTGGGCAAAGCGGTAGGTGTTGTTGGGCATATGGGCTAGTGGTAACCCGATATGGGTTCTTTTAATGGCCAATAACCAGAAAGCAGGGTGGACGATAGGCAGATACAATACAGATATATCACACAATTTAATATAGCAAATAACGTAAACATAAAATTGCTAATAAATGAATAAACTCTTACTTCTATTTATCTTTGTAAAAAAAATAAAAATAAAAAAAATATTTCTGCATGAAGAAATTGTTAATATAATAGGAAGAAGGAAATAACAGTAAACACAGTAGTCCAGCAACCATGGATGGCATATGTGCAAAATCAATCGCATTTTCTCACAAAAGACAGAATCAAAACAATTGTACATACAGTACACAGTGAATATGACATTTACTTATAGCACACATGAAGCGCTTTTACTTTGAAGTTGCACTCACACGCTTGTGCGCATCCAGCAAGAGCAGCAGCAATCTACTGAGAGTTTAAACACCGTGGATAGCCTGCTTGGATTATCACAGACTGACCGCCATCTGACAGACAGACAATCATGGCTCCTTTACATGCAAGCAGGTGATTCTTTGTGCCATTGCGGCCTTAAGAAACGAATCGGCCAAACGGGAAGAAGAATTATCTGAATATCAGACGATTTATTGGCCTCTGCAACATATCGGTTGACCACTAATTTGTGCACGTGCGAGCTGCCCATATGTCCACTTAGAGGTGCAAAATGCTAGTTGTTTTTAATTGTGCATGCTCTAATATAGTGAGGATGAATTCATCATTTATAAACTAAACCCCACCCTCAACCTAAACCTAACCATCAATGGAGTAAAAATGTAATGCTAAAGGGAAAAATGCAACCTCAGAATTGCGCTTGTCTCTGATTATGTGAACGCGATTACTTCCTAGTTTCAATGCAGGATCCGAACCTAGGTCTCCCATGCTGCTGATGTGACGCATATTTCCAGTCGTGCCAAAGGGGGAAGGTCAACATGCTCAGGCCGATGCAAAAAATATCCGATAGGAGATGGGGTTTGTCGGTAAGTTGGCATAATGTGGCCGATTCTAGAGTACTGGGACTCTCAGAAACAACATGCCGACTTCCCGTGTGATCATGTTGACCATTTTTTTGGAGAATATCAGGTTTTCCGTTCTGTAAAGCATCACAAAACCTGCCATGAGTATATTTAATCAGATTTCTGAATAATGTTCCAGTATTAAGACTGACCCCATGTTGGACCCGAATGTGTAAAACTTGATCTGTTTAAAACAAAGAAAATCATACTGAGTATTAAACATTAACTGTCAGAGCTGTCAGCAGAGGATGAATCCACTTTAAAGTTCTGAATCTCCTGCCTGACATGTTTCCAGGTTAATCACGAACATCCGACCATTGTATTCATGTTTTCTTTGGGGAAGCACAGTTTCTTACATTTTTTTTTAAATCTAGTTAATCCATGTAACTGTGCAATGTCCACAGCGATTTGGATTTCTAACCTATTCTAACCTAGTTGGATTTCTAACCTAGTATGTGAGTATTTTTCACCTGTTTCACACTGGTATAACCATGGAAGACAAGTCTCCTTTGAAAGCTTACACTTGTATTCCCAGAACATTCCACAGAAATTCACCTCAGGATGATAATTTGTGAGACTGCTCACACATAGGTCAGAAAGTTTCAAATCAAGGCCTGAACTACTGTAGGGCTGTTCGCTTAAATTGGTGCTAGTGAACTAAAAAAATTATTTCAGTCATGACAATTCTTTGAAAGATTTAGCATGTTAATGTGGGTGTGACATATTGATTGGATATTGGTCTTGGCAGACTATATCTGCTATGCTGCTGCTGCTGCTCTCTAGCATATCTAGACCGGTGGAGCTGGGGTGGAGGTGGGTTTCAGTGAAAAACTTTTGCAGCGTGCTACAGCGAAACTGCAACTTATCTATAAACTGAGTAATTTAAATGTTAGACAAAGAGAGAGATGCACGTTCATTGGCTACCCAATTACATCTCAGGGACCAATTAGCATACATCATGCGAGATAATTGGCTTAACATATCACATGTGAGCAAGACAATTGGCTAACAGATTACAAGTTCAAAGAACCAATAAACTTGCACCAAATAGAGTTTCATGGCAGATCTTTGGTCACACAGAACAGTATGATTGAAATTGTTTTATTGTTATTTTTGTAAATTATTGAGTACTATTTTTATTATTTACTACAACAATTTTCTACTATTACAGTTTTGATGCAATGTCATATTTTAAATTACTTATTTGATATAATAATATATTTATATATTTATAATAATATATTATATATTAGGATTATAAATATTAATCACAAGATAAATCATGATGCTACAACACCCTCGTAATTTCCTCGAGTGGCCATTTTACTCCGCCACCAAATAATATGTATATCCTTATTTCCTGCTATGTAAAGGAATAATAATAATAATAATAATAATAATAATAATACTTTGATTTTAATCATTTTAGTCATATATGAATTTTAGTGTTTTAAAGTCCCCCTGAAGTGCCTTGAAAAATGCAGTTTTCTTTAGCGTGATGACATATTTCCATCGGAAACATGAAGTTGGAATTCCCATTCAGCAGTGATCATCCCTATGCCCTATTCCCTTCAAAGACAAGTACCCTCAAATGTGAGAGCTTCAAAAGGCTGAAAGGTGATAACAGTAAATTAAAACTACATTTTTAAGTGATTCTGATTGGAAAATATGTTTGGAACGACATTACAGCATGAGTTGTGCACCCTTCGAAGTGCCTGCGGAGTCATGATCAGTTCCAGTTAGAGCACAGCCAGATACGCTGATCAGATTGAGGGTTGGGGACGTTCTCATTCTAGAAAGCATTTCTCTCTCGCTCTGTCTCTCTGGTGAGTTGCCAGCAACTCTCTCATTTTGCTTTGCACAATGTTTATTGTGTTGCAAAATTTGAGATGTTTTACAGTCAGAGGCCATTGAGAGTGAATTGTACTACAGTTCCTTTACATTAACAACCAAAATGTAGGAATGTGAGTGAAAAAACTCCATTTGTGCGTTTGTGTGTGTGTGTGTGTGTGTGTGTGTGCGTGCGCGTGTGTGTTCAGGGGAAGCACACATGGAGATGAGAGTGAACAGAGTGGGCTCACATTTCTCTTGGTCTTTAATTCTAGCTCAGTAGGGCAAACATGTTCCTTCATGCTTTCTGGTTACCGTATGTTTGTCGGCATGCATTCATGTACATGCTAGTTATGAGAGTCTGGAATCTGGTTGTCTTTTACCCTGCATGAGAATAAGAGTGGTAACTTTATTCCCTGAAACAACCTGTGTCCAACATTATTCTCTTGTTCACTCAGTGCTATAAGTAGTGGTCGACCGTTTTTTTAATGGGCGATGCTGATATCCAGAGAGCAGGGTTGCTGATAGGCCACTATAATGCCGATATATCACACTATTTAATATACTAAGTAACAATTATTAAATTGTTAAAAAACATAATAATAAACTCTAACTTAGCACTATATGTACTCAATTTCACACAAAAATAAAAAAATATTTAAATGGTAGATAGCAGTTTCTTCTGATTTTTGTTTAGTCAACAAATTTGAGTAATTTATTTGCACATGGAGAAATTGTTAATTTATTAGGAAGAAGGAAACAGTACAACCAGTCGTCCAGCAACCATGGATGGCATGTCCATGTTAGCAATCGCATTTACTCCAAAAATATTGAATCAAACCAATTGTACATACAGTACATAGTGAATAAGACATTTACTCATAGCACACATGAAGCGTTTTTACCATGGGCTGCATCTGAAACATTGGCAGCTGACTTGCTACCTTGCTGCCTAATCAGTTAATGACTTTACTCGCATCTGTTTTGAATGAATGGAACTCTTAAGGAAACTAATCTCTAGTCTAAACAATTTGAAAAGCAACTTATTTACATCATTCCTCCATTTACAGCCTCCGGAGGCAGCATTTTCCTGGTTTCGGACGCAACCTTGAAGTTGTACTCACACACTCGTGCGGATTCAGTGCAATCGCCTGCTTGGATTGTTATAGATGGACCGTCATGATTTGTGAATGAGAGGAACTTTTGATCCTGATCCTGAAGTTTTGATTCTGGCTGATAGAATACTCGATTCAGAGGAAGATATTAGATGAATGCTCGACGGGAAGATAGCACTGGATTTTCGTGAGGTTCGTGAATGACATCTTTTTAAATGAGATATCTGCATATTTGCAGATGGTATATAATATAAATTATATTGATATTTGCCTTTAATCATTAGAAAAGTTACAGGGAAATGTTGAGGAGAGGCTGATAGAATACATGCTTCAGAGGTAAATAAATGAGCGTTCCACAGGATGCTGGATCTGCTAAAGTTGTGTGAGGTTGGTTTATTACATCTTGTAGAGCAGAGGAGGGAGGGGCCGGGCTGGAACAATGCATGCCCAGTCCCCAATCAGCCTGATGATTGTGTGTGAGGGCGGTTCAAAAGAGAGAGAGAATGACATGCAGCTTCTCTGTGTTTATGTTTGTGTGTTTTTCATTCAGTTCATTATTAAAACTATTATTTATATTGTCAAGCCGGTTCTCGCCTCGTCCTTTCCCTTAACCCGCGTTACATTGGTGCCGAAACCCATTAAGGAGGAGGGATGCCTGTCGAGGTGTCCTCGACACTGCCGTCCCCCCGGACGCAGGGAGCAGCTGCCGTCTGCAAGGCGAATGGGGACTGGACCCCCCGACTGCCTGGAGCGATAGAGCCGCTGCCAGGGGTGGAGGAGTGCCCTGCCGTCCCCCAGAATTGCGGAGAGGTCATGAGGACCGCCGTCCGCGAGGGGAGGAGAGAAGCGACTCCCTGACCGCCTGGAGCGGTAGGGCCACTGCTAGGGGTAGAGGAGAGTCCCCACGGGTCGCCGAGAACATGGAGGGTGATTATACGCCAGGGTGTGTTATTAATATTATTATAATTTTGTTATGCTTAATAAGTGTAGGGATGTAAAAATTCATCCACGTGGTGAAAATTCAACACATCGATTATAGAATTTAACAATCGATTATAATGACAGAGGCAGTCTCAGGTTATATACGCGCTCTCGCAACAAAGGCGCTACTGAGGAAACTTGTAGGAAAGTGTATTCGATACCGAGATCGTCTTTCTTCCTCATTATTCCTAATGCCTGCATCAATATGAGCAAAATAAGTTTGTTGTTTTTTTCTTCCCCAGTTACAATATACAGTATGCATATTATGGAATATTTGGAGAATACGTTTAAAAAGGAAGTTCGCGCTCACAGGCAAGGAAGAGGCGAGAGACCGGCTTGACGTACAAATAAAGGTTTACTGTAAAACTCAAAAGACAAACACATAAGACGACGGACATGTCCGTAAACGATCTCTCTCTCCTGCACCATCCCCTGCGATTGGCCTTTATCCCTCTCGGTGGCTTGATTAGCCTAATACGGGACCGGGTGTGTAGGAAAAAAAAACACTTACTCGCCGGTTCTCCGATACGCCGTAGCTTGTTCCTTGGCCACTCCTCCACCCTCTACCGAACGACAGCCGCGCCCCTCCGGATGGATCTGAGGTAGCTCTCCAGCCCAATGGCGGATAAAATGCCCCGCCGCATTTTCGGGGACTCGGAAGGGGTCTCCACCGCCCCTGGTGTCTGGGCTGCCCGGCCGCGGAAATGCAGAAGGAAAAGAGGAAAAAGAGCCGGCGTTCTCATCAGATTAAGACGTCGCGCAAATCGCCCCCCGCTACCCAGTATACTACTGGCAAATGTTCAGTCTCTGGACAACAAGCTCTGCGAGCTGAGAGCGCGGATCTCCTTCCAACGAGAGACGAGAGAATGCTGCGTTATCTGTCTTACGGAAACCTGGATGTCTGCGGAGATTCCAGACTCGGCCATCGAACCCACGGGTTTCTCCGTGCACCGAGCGGACAGAGCGAAAGACCTCTCAGGTAAAAGCAGAGGTGGAGGTGTATGTTTTATGATCAACAAATCATGGTGTGATCAGAGGAATGTACATTTTATCAGGTCTTTCTGCTCTCCTGATCTGGAATATCTCATGCTTCTGTGTCGACCATTCTGGCTACCGAGGGAATTCACAGCGGTCATTATCACTGCTGTGTACATCCCCCCACAAGCCGACACAGACCGGGCACTTAGGGAACTGTATGGCAGTATAAGTGAGCAGGAAACCGCGCACCCTGAGGCTGCGTTCATTGTTGCCGGGGACTTCAACAAAGCCAACTTTAAAACAATAGCACCAAAATACCACCAACATATCAGCTTCAACTCACGAGGGGACCGGGTTTTGGATCATTGCTATTCTCCTTTCCAGGATGGCTACAAATCCCTCCCCCGCCCACCATTTGGCAAATCCGACCACTCCTCCGTTCTGCTTCTGCCCGCTTACAGGCAGAAACTGAAACGGGAAGCACCCACCCTCAGAATGATCCAGTGCTGGTCGGACCAATCAGACTCTGCGCTACAGGACTGTTTTGATCACGCGGACTGGGAGATGTTCCGGTCTGCCTCCGATGACGACATCGAGGTTTACGCTGATAGCGTAACGTGTTTCATCAGGAAGTGCGTAGAGGACGTTGTTCCGACAAAAACTATACGGATCTACCCCAACCAGAAACCATGGGTTAACGGCGATGTTCGCGCGGCACTTACTGCGCGGACCACCGCTTTTAATTCCGGGAACGCGGAGGAGCGTAAACAAGCCAGTTATGCCCTCCGTAACTCCATCAGTACAGCCAAACGCCAGTACAGGCACAAAATTGAAGGACAGTTCAACACCACTGACTCCAGAAGTATGTGGCAGGGAATTAACACCATCACGGACTATAAACAGAATAAAAACTCCGCCATGAACTCCGTTGCCTCTCTCCCGGACGAGCTTAATACTTTTTATGCTCGTTTCGAGGACAACAACAACACCGCCCTCACGGAGAGAGCACTCGCAGCCGATACTACAGAGGTTGGTTCTCTCTCCGTCTCTGTTGCGGATGTAACCCGATCCTTTCGACGGGTGAACATTCGCAAAGCCGCGGGTCCAGACGGCATTCCGGGCCGCGTCATCAGAGCATGCGCGAACCAACTGGCTGGTGTTTTTACGGACATTTTTAACCTGTCCCTCTCCCTGTCTGTAGTCCCCACATGCTTCAAAACATCAACCATTGTGCCTGTACCGAAGCAATCAAAAATCACTTGCTTAAATGACTGGCGTCCTGTTGCCCTCACCCCCATCATCAGCAAATGCTTTGAGAGGTTGATCAGAGATTACATCTGCTCTGTTCTGCCCACCTCTTTGGACCCATTGCAGTTTGCCTACCGTAACAACCGCTCCACTGATGATGCTATTGCATCTACAATACACACTGCTCTATCCCACCTGGAAAAAAGGAACACGTATGTGAGAATGCTGTTTGTAGACTACAGCTCAGCATTTAACACCATAATGCCCTCCAAGCTTGATGTGAAACTCCGGGCTCTGGGCTTAAACAGCTTGCTGTGCAGCTGGATCCTGGATTTCCTGTCAGGCAGACGTCAGGTGGTTAGAATGGGCAGCAACATCTCCTCATCACTGACCCTCAACACTGGAGCCCCGCAGGGCTGTGTTCTCAGCCCACTCCTGTATTCCCTTTACACACATGACTGTGTGGCGACACATAGCTCCAATGCCATCATTAAGTTTGCTGACGATACGACGGTTGTAGGTCTGATCAATGACAATGTATGAAACAGCCTACAGAGAGGAGGTGCACACTCTGACGCGCTGGTGTCAGGAGCACAACGTCTCCCTCAACGTCAGTAAAACCAAGGAGCTTGTGGTGGACTTCAGGAAGAAAGACAGAGATACAGCCCTCTTCTTCCTGAGACGGCTGAGGAAGTTTGGAATGAACCAACACATCCTCACACGGTTCTACACCAGCACTGTAGAGAGCATCCTGACTGGCTGCATCACCGCCTGGTACGGCAATAGCACCGCCCACAACCGCAAAGACCTGCAAAGGGTGGTGCGAACGGCCAGAAACATCATCGGTAGCTTCCCTCCCTCCAGGATATATATAACAGACGGTGTGTGAATAAAGCTCGGAGGATTATCAAAGACTCCAGCCACCCAAGTCATGGGCTGCTCTCACTGCTTCCATCAGGCAGGCGGTATCGCAGCATCAGGACCCGCACCAGCTGACTACATGACAGCTTCTTCCCACAAGCAATAAGACTTTTGAACACATGATCTCTCACGATCTACAATCAGCACTGCACTTTATTAATCCTCATTCTGTCAATATATTCTCGCTCCCAATTCAGTTAGTGTATATATATATTTATACCCTTATCTAGTGTATGTGTATTCTACATTGTGTGTATTGTGTACATTTGTTATGTAAATTGTGTTGTGTAAATATGTTGTTATTGTAAAGTGGTTTATGTCTCGTCACTGTCATTACTGCAATGTTGCTCGGAACTGCACACAAGAATTTCACCTGCTGTTGCACTCGTGTACACAGTAGTGTGACAATAAAGTGATTTGATTTGATTTATGTGATGATTTGTTCATATGTTATACGCCATTAAGTTGCTTAATTTAATGAGGAGCCGTTATCGACCTATTTAGGTGACTGATTTCATTATAACGTAATTATAATGACATAATCTCTTAAGAGCTAAGAAGACAATTATGGAATTGTTGTTAATGGTACATGCCACTTTATTGTGCTTCAGTTTCATGCACACCTTTTTTCCCCTTGGCACACCCAGAGCCTTGTTTCTTGTAATGCTACTGCTTTGAATCAATCAAATGAGACATTCACTAAATGCATCGGTCAGGCCATTACTTTCAATGTGTCCAACTCTAACCGAACACTGCTACTGTTTTAGTGACTGTTACTGTTTACATATGGCTTGTGACTCACTGGTTGTTCATATGACAACGTGTATTTAATGATTCACTTTCAAAGTTTTGTCATAATAAGTGGTACATTAATAAAAATATATTTTTTTGTTCTGTATATAATTATGACACATTACTGAAGGTGAGGGGGTGCTTCCTGAAAAGAACAAAAATACTGTTTAATGGAATTAAAGAAGCAGAATTCTTAAATAGAATCGAAACCAGAATAATTAAATTATGTACAATTCCCATCCATGCTCTGCTGTTAGTACAGAGTCTGTTAGCACTGTTAGTGTTTAGTTTCTTTGCTGTGTTTCCTAGTTGGTCACATGAGACACCTTAGAAGATTAGCAAGAGCACTGGCTTCCTGGCACTGGACAGGCCTTTAGATTAGCCAAACATTACATAAACATCTGTAACCTCCACCCAGCCCCTCCCATCTCCCCATTCTTTTAGTCACACAAACATGCATTATATCTGCCCCCTATGCCCTCACTAACACAATAGCAAAGCGTGTATCACACAATTTTCTTTCAGCTTTGAGAAATTTAATTGACATTCAAGGAATGTTAAAATGTGCCTGTGTGTCCACACCACTGTAGCAGGCGCACACATTAATGCAGTGTAGTTATATCTAAAATGCACATCCATTGTATCTGCCAGCATTAATGTATTTTGCTGAAAAATATGTGCCAGGCAACGGTAATCAAACATGCCGTGGCCGAGCGACATCTGTGGAGAGCAGGCCGGGAGAGGAAGAACGGTAAGGATTGACACCTGTGGAAAATTAGCTCTAACGGCTGTTCTGTGTTCCAGTGAGAGCTGGAAAAGGATAAGAGGACAGTCCAGACCACCAGAGGAGAGAGAGAGAGAGAGAGAGAGAGAGAGAGAGAGAGAGAGAGATATGCACAAAGCTGTGTGTGTGTGTTTAGTGTGTGGCTGAAAAGAGATGTTGACTGAAAAGTGTACATAATAAAGAATTACGTAGACTGTTCACCTGGCCCCGTCTTCTTCCTTCAGAAGAGTCCTGTAGTTCTTCACAATGCAAGTGAATGGCGACCAGAACACAGAAGGTCCAAAAAGGACATAAAGGCAGCATAAAAGTAATCCATAAGACTCCAGTGGTTAAATCAATATCTTCTGAAGCAATATGATATTTGTGGGTGAGAAGAAGATCGATATTTAAGTCCTTTTTTTACTGTGAAACTACACATTCACTTCCACATTCTGGTGTGGAAGTGACTTTTACTTTAACATACAGCCACCTACTCTGGTCGGAGCTGATCAAAGGTGGATATTTATAGCAAAAATAGACGGTAAATATTGATCTTTTTCTCACCCACAGCTATCATATTGCTTCGAGGTAGAGAGAGACACACGCTGCCACTGTATGTGTTTATATTTGTTTTATGTTGTTTTAAGTTCATTTCTGTCATTCAAGTTTACATTGACTGTTCTGCCGGTTCCCGCCTCCTCCTTGCGCACCGGTACATTGGTGCCATAACCCGGGAAGGAGGAGGGATGCACTGCCATGGCAGTCCATCAGGGGATGGAGTCGCCTGCCGTCCACCAGGAAGGGGAGCGGCTGTTGTACGCCAGAGGGTAGAGGAGTGGCAGAGGACCAGGCGACGGTGTGTCCAGGGACCAGCAAGCGACTTCTCTCTCTCTCTCTCTCTCTCTCTCTCTCTCTCTCTCTGTCCGTCCCCCTAACTCTTTCCCTCTCCCTAACCTCGTCTCTCCCAGGGCTCCCAAGGGAGGGTAGTACGTCATGCCAGAGGTTTCCCCGGCCTGGAGTGGTGGTGGTGGTGGTGGCGTAGTGGGCTAAAGCACTAAACTGTTAATGGTTGTTGGTTCGATCCCCACAGCCACCACCATTGTGTCCTTGAGCAAGGCACTTAACTCCAGGTTGCTCCGGGGGGGATTGTCCCACTTTGGATAAAAGCGTCTGCCAAATGCATAAATGTAAATGTAAAATGCTAGCCTGCCATTGGGAGCAACTTGTGGTTCGGTGTCTTGCCCAAGGACACTTCAGCATGTGGAGTCATGTGGGCCGGGAATCAAACCACCAACCTTGCGATTAGTGGCCGACCCGCTCTACCACCTGAGCCACAGCCACTCCGACTAAAATGTATATATTACATTAGTGGAGTATTCTGTAGCGAGAGCCTTTCATTGCATGTTGAGAGTACAAGTTGTTCCGTGTAATGTGTGTCCAAGGACGAGATCCACGAAACCTATTTGTCACTGAATAATGTCTCTTTTAATATCCTTTCTGTTCTTTACTGTCAGTTGTTGATCTAAGTTCATTTACAGGAGCTTTTTACAGAATGCCCTTGTTAAAGAGACAGTACCTGTTTTAGCGGTATTAAACAAATCAATGTAAAATGTTCTTTCATATGTAAGCAAAAGGGACATTATAATTGCAATATAGCCATTTGAGCCTAACTGAATTAGGAAATCTGAATATATACCCAACCTATGCATGACATGACCCCTTTAATACTTTGGGTTAGGGGTTTGTTCGAGTCTGTATCTCTAAGGTCACATCCACGTTAATATGTTTTCAATTGAAAACACATTGATTTTGCTACATTTACATCCCCTCATCCACACTGGAATGGCGTTTATATACACCGAAAACTGATACCTTTTGAAAACTCTCTCTAGTACCACATACTTTGGAAAATGATGACATTAGGAAACATATTCATGTGGATTTGTTCTGTCTATGAGTAATAGTAATACTGGTGCTTTGCAAGGTTTGGTTGTCTATGTTGTTTGTGTAACAAGTGAACTCACTGAACTTGTAATAGTCGTCAGTAATGGCTGATGGTGGTTTATGTGTAATTGTCTCTGGAGTAATGGCTGGGGCGTGATACAGTCATGAAATCAGACACATTCCTGCGGTCTGAGGTTTGGGGAGAGAGAGAGCAAGAGACCCTCCACAGTAATCACTCCTCAGTCAACACTGCTTCAAACATAAAGCGCACATGGCCTATCCTACTAGCAGAAGGACTAACGTTTATCTTACTCTCTCTAATGCTGAAACTCGCAAGTATCAGCGAGGCCCTGTGGCTTTTGACCCCAGCACAGAGCAGTGCGCTCTATTGTTGCATACGGAATAATAATTGAGATAACAGTTTCTGCTCGGCTGCCATAATTAACTTTAAAATGTGCCAATTACAGAATTCCCTTTAGATATACTCTAGTGGTGTCAAAATGTTCTGTCAAAGATGTGTAGTTTTGTTTTTATTTTTTGGAACTGTAAATGATATTTAGGATTTTTAGCCTGTTTAATCTTTGGTTCAGTAAAATCGCCACTCCGATCATTTAGAAAAGTAATAGCACACCTCTCCTCAACAAGCCATATGATTAGAGATATCATTCATGTCCGTAGCACCAACTGCATAGTACGAGTTATACTGGAAAGTTCAATATTTAGGATTAGGTGTTTGTTCACATCTTTAACCATAAGTATGAGCAATAGAAGACCGCTAAAGATAAAGAAGTTGTTCATCCAAATGTTTGATGGAATGATGGAAGTCTCAGAAGAATATGGCTTTATTATATGTTTGTGTATATGTATGCATGTGTAGAACGTTTCAAAATGTGAGAAATGTACCATTATTAAAAGTATTCCTTTGTCTTTTAATGCTTTTGTGTGTGTGTGTGTGTGTGTGTGTGTGCCTGGTGGTTACAAAACCAACATTTTGTTAGACAGTCAAATAATGTAGACAGTCAATGAAGTTCATGTCCAAGAGTTTGAATCCATCAAAAGCACAAATCTTTCATGAAATGCACAACAATACAGCATACATGATGCATCAGCAATTGCTGGCAATGAAATGTTCATTTAGAGTTGCTACATACAAATAGTGCCGTGTATTCTAGCTAGCTAATGATGATTGTATTTATCATTAGAGTCTCAATGACACTTTATATTTTGAAAAAGAGCCTCTTTTATTCAACCCCAGAGAAATTCCCACCCAGAATGAGGTGGAATACTAAGAGATTCCCAGACACATCTACTCTTGCATAGTTAGCATAGCAGTGATGCAAATGTGACCTGTGAGTTCCCACTGGACTCAAGGAACCCTGAGGATGCTGCAGCTGTACCTCTAGAGAATGTTAAATGGAAAGTAGATGCTACAGCATTCAAATGTTTCTTTCTCTTTTCATATCTTTCCCTCTTTAGAGATGTAGTCTGTACTCTGGTCTGTGGGCAGACTCTGAGGTCTCACTATGCTGCTCTATCTGCTGTTGGTCTTTCAAACGAAGGTCAATGCCCAGATAGACCCAGGTAATGTTACATGCACATATAAACAAACATACCCATGCATACAGATACAGCCTGCCACTGCCCACTCTTACATACACTTAACGTGGAAAAATTCAGATTTTATATAGAGGTATAGATATATCCTTTTGTTGCCCAGTTTGCATACCTCTACTAAGCACTGTACCATATTAAAGTATGTTCTGCACTGGCATTAGAGCGCAACAGTCGAGTTCTGAAAGGAAAAATCCCATTCATTTTCTCCATAGACTGAATTATTTCTAACAGTAACTTATTAACCTTTAAAGACAGACCTAGCGTGAGCGTTGAGGTTGTTAATCGATGGTATATGCTTCTATTGAAGCCACAAGTCTGCGTTAGTTAAACTTAATTGTTAAAATTTGTGTTAAATCGTGTTTAGTTCAGGTGAAGAACTTAACTTATCATGATTGAGCAGAGAAAGATCCACCAATCAGGGAATCACAATCCAACAAAGTGTGCCAAAAGAGCTCTGCAGTGACCGCCCACTTCCATGATGCACTGTGATTGGTGCAATCGAGTCAGTCTGCCTACACTCACAAACTACTTACACTAATGCGTTTGTTTGAAAACGCATCTTTCTCTCTATGTTTTAGCCTTCCGTCCACACTGAGACTGCTTTTTTGACAGTGAAAACTGAGCTTTTCGAAATGTGGATTAATTTGAAAACGCCGTCTTTGCATTATAGTGTGGACTGGAAAAATTGAGACAATCAAGATGGCGGCCTTTGTTGAGGAGCGCTGTTGCCCCTGATATCCACATCGATAGCGTTGTTAAAGATAAATGTTACTTTGTACAACCTTAACATTGCATTCCTTCAGAGGCGAAGGGAAGTTTACTCGAAATTGGTGTAACACCAAGATTATTGTGTTTAAGACCGTACATGAAACAGTGATTTTACAAATGCGCAGTAAGAGGATTTAATCGTTTTCATACGTTTAAGTGTGTACTAGCAACTTTTCGAAAATGTTTGAAAATGGCAGTGTGGACAGAGCATTTGAAAACGAAAATGCATTTTCCAAATTTATCCAGATTAATGTGGGCGTAGCCTTATATATTTATATACAATGTATATATCTGAATGTTTTGCAGTACAATTAAATATATATTGTTTCTACTCTTAGAATTAACAACTTTACATCAATAGATTTATATTTTACAAATTCTTCATGGGATTTACATGCGGGATTGCATTCCGACTTTTTTGCTTCAAATCAAATTTTATAATGTTGTGATTCACAGAATCACAGTTTAGCCATTGTTTTCATAAAGAAGTGCTAAAAGACCCAAAGGTGGAAACTACAACAGTCGATGTGCATCCCAATAATACGTCTGTGAGGAGGTCAGGACATACTTGCATTTGTATAACTTGAGTCTGAAGGACTACAAAGATGTCTTTATAGGTCTGTGTATATGCACACAGCCAAATGAAGTATACTTTGAAAGGCTGAGCATTTGATTGTACTCATATGCTAAGCATCAAAACCGAAGTATACTTTGGGCTTGCATACTTTGTAGTGTACTAAGCAAATTTAGCCTATATGACAATTATTAATGCTTGTATAAAAGCCCACTCAACACACTGCTACTCTTGGATTTGTCAAAAACATTCACCTTTTCATATTCCAATATTTTGCAGCTCAGTGTCGTTATCCTCTCGGAATGGAGGATGGAAGGATAAAAAATTATGACATCACTGCCTCCAGCCAATGGTATGAAACCACAGGCCCTCAGTATGCAAGGTATGATACATATGATAGCAATTATTGAAATTCATCTTCCTTTATATTCTGTGTGTTTCAGTGCTCTCCTCACAGTTCTGTAGTTTCTTCAAGGTGTGCAATTGATCCCACAGGGTTATTTATTGCAGAAAAAATAATAAAAAATAATAATAAATAAAGAACACTTTCGGTTATGGAATAAATTAAATATGGATGACAAAGAGTGTTTCTACAATGGTGCATAGGTAACCAAAACATTTTGCTTTGAGTGATGCTGCATCAACTCTACTCACTTTACTTTTCTGAGCTTGCTTTCCACTGCTGTATAGTACTGCCTCAACGTGGGTGGGATTATTGGCTGATCGTCATAGTTACGCTGCCTCTACTGCCGTGACATCATCTTAAACACAACACAAACATTACTGACCAAAAGAATAACAACCGCTAGCTGTTAGCTACTAGCTAATCGTGCTGCATAAAGCAGTTGTTGCATGGTGATTTTACACAAGTGTAACAGTTAAATTGTCCTGGTTGTTTTAGAAGCTTCCAGTAGCTGGTGAACTAAATAAAGTGAAGCTTTCAAGTGGAGTATAGAGTTAACATAAGAAAACATACCATCCTCCATCGTGTATCAACGCCAGTCCAGGGCACTCTCCCTCACATTGCTCGCCTTTTATATAGCGTCCATTTGGTTGAATCACTTCCACTTTTCCTTGATGGTTCTGTAGTCACTTTTAAGTTTTTTTTTACTTTTCCCTACACTGTTGGTAGGTCTGGTGTTAGCCTTGTACGGCCAACAGCTGATACACTTCCTGAAAGAATTTTTAGTTTTGCGGCGTTTCTTTCTTCGCTAACAAGTGGACAGTCTGCACCTCATTTATTTGGTTTTGCGCACAGTCATTACTTTTTTCACAATTTGAAAGGCGCGTGAACAAATGATTATTTGTTATTGCTAACTTTAAAACTAGCGGGTTGATGTCATGTGTCGGAAATTCAGTCACGCTGGTAGTGACGATTCTCCCTGACCAATCAGTGATCTGCAGGATTTTGACGTCACATTTAGTATCACCTCGGCTCGCTTGGAACCTCGACTGTGGTGGTTCTAAAAAAAGTATCAGGTATCAGGCACAGTGGAAAACCCCCAAAAAGAGAGCAGAGTCGAGTTGTAACGTGCAGTGGAAAAGCCCCATAATGTAAGTCTGTCATCTACATCTAAGCGTTTGTCTATACTTAAGGTTGAACAGAGAGGAGGGTGATGGTGCGTGGTGTCCTGCTGGTCAGCTGCAGCCCTCTGATGTTCAGTATCTTCAGCTGGACCTTCGTCAACTTGTCTTCCTCGCCATTGTTGCAACACAGGGTCGATATGCACGCAACTCCGGTAACGAGTATGCACGCAAATACCGTCTAGAGTACAGTCGTGATGGACACCGATGGATCGCCTGGAAAAACCGTTTTGGCTATGAGGTACGAAAAGAAAACTGTAGGATATGACTATGAAATATGATATGATATAATAGGTTATGCTATAAGATATATTGTCTAGATCAGTATCAAATATGGTTATGATATATTATAAATGGATACATTTTATTATGAATTAATCCCAGAAGTCAATAGTGCTATAGTGCATAACAACGGTTTATAATTGAAACCAATTCAGTTTATTTGTATAGTGCTTGTTTCAATACATTTTGCTCCATAGCAGCTTTACAGAAAAACATACAAATAGAGAATACAGAAAAAACAGTGCATTAAGTGCCCAGTGAGCAAGCCAAAGGCAACATTGGCAATGAAAAACTCTCTTAAGAACTCTCTGGAAGAAATGTATGCAACCTCTGAGTGGCACATTATTTCAAGCAAACATGCATGCATAAATACATAAATACATGTTTGCACAAATGTTAATATTAACACATGTAATTGAGCCATATACTGTAGTATTAATGATAGTCTTGATCAATTTATTATTAAATAATTTATTAGACTAGTTGCAGCTATAATACATACTAGTTACTGATGATCACAGGAATTCTGTTCACAACAGATTGATTATTAAATAGTAAAGTTATATAAAAACAGTTGTTGGGGCATAAATTATGGAACTTAGCATTGGAGATGCGACCTAGTGGTAAGTACATATGCTTTGCCACATTGAGCCATGGTGTGCATGTAGATGACACGGTTTTGAATCCAGCTAGTGACATTCCCAGATTTTGTCTGTCACATTCTACTGGGTAGCTCCGCCCACATGAAATCTCATTGGTCCAAATCCCATTTCCATATAGTAATATATTAAACATACATTATTTATTAGGGCTGGGTATTGATACAGATTTTTCTGTTTCTATTCACAAGCTCTCGATTCTTAATTAAAAGAGACATTTTTAAATGACGATGGATTGCGTGGATCTCGTCTTTGGACACACAAGCCGTGTCCCAAATGACACACAATACACTATATACTTACAAAATATACTATGCACTCAGCCATGTAGTGTATGAATTTTAAAAGTATAGTATAGTCCCAAATGGGTCACTTAACAGTTTTTTTACTACACGAAAGGATTCGCCATTTAACAGCTGATGGAAGTGACGTTTTAAGAGCATGTGATACGTTGACACTAGCTTTAGCACTTTAGCCAACCTACACTTCTATCTTAAACAACGTGCATATTCACACAGCTTGGCATGCATGAAGTGTCCAACCTTCCACACTTGAAAAAAGTGCATCATCCGGGTACTTAAAGTACATTTCTTTTTGCTGCATTTTTAGTTTTAACATACTACTTGCACTACAAATTGGCGTAGGATAGTGCAGAAGTGTGCAGTTTGGGATGCACTTAATGAACGTATCAAACCACAAAACTTTAACTCTCAACACACAGTGAAAGGATATTGAAATTCTTCCCCACTGTACTACACAATCAATGGTGAGTGAAATCGAACATTTACCTGCCAGTGGCTTTTTATAGACATTTTAGTCTCATAGCATGAAACTTGGTTGCAAATGTGAGTTATTTCCAGTCCTTGTAGTAGAGGGTAGATCTTGGGATCTAAGATTCGATATCTAGATCATTAAAATGAAGATCGTCCTATTTTTTATTTAGTCTCACAGCATTTTCGTTTTCAGCTTGGAGACCAAAATTGCTGGTGTGGTTTGGACACGTGTAATGTAATGTAGTGTAATAAATTGTACTGTAAATGTCCTGCTCTCCAGATTATAATGGGCAATGTTAACACATATGACTCTGTTGTGAGAGACCTCAATCCTCCAATCATCACTCGTTTCCTGAGGCTGATTCCCGTCACTGATGCTGTGCAAACGGTGTGTATGAGAGTGGAGCTGTTTGGATGCCCCTGGCTCGGTGAGTTATAACAATCACAAACATATACAGTAATTACATAATACAATTCATGTCAATCATTACAAACTAGATTTTTACAGTTTCTGAAGAAAATATGAGTGGTGCTTGCCACTTGCCATGTCTTGTTTGTGCTTGCTTTTACACAAACTGTTTCTAGGGCAAAATTCTGTACAGTATATGCATGTACAGTAGACAAACTGGCACACTAGCCTATAGACATGTGAGCTACAGTATGCGTGCTCTCAGGCCGATCATGCTAATTCAGTTTTATACTTGCATGTAGGCTACAGACTGAAGCAGCTGGATTTGGCAGTGAGTAGAAGAACTCAAAGAGCTACATTCAAACAGCTGTTGCCTATGTAGATTTGCCCCCTAGTGTCTGATTAGCTGCAAGTTAGTCTAATTTGACCTCAATTACTGGAGCATTTTTAGAATGAGCCAAGGCAGCTGTGCAATTACATTCAAGAGCTAAAACAATATTACAGTTTGGGACCGCTTTGTCTTTTCTTTCTCCTGGTGTGCAGATGGCCTGACGGCATACAGCTCTCCTGAGGGTCAGACTATGATGGCTCCAGGCCATCCCATTACACCACTCAACGACTCCACATATGACGGCGCTCTAGAACGCAGGTGAAATTCTAATCTAATCCTGAAGGATTCAAATAATATGTACAGTGGGGGCCTGGGGAGCTCAGTGAGTAAAGACGCTGACTACCACCGCTGGAGTTTGCGAGTTTGAATCCCAGAGCATGCTGAGTGACTCCAGCCAGGTCTCCTAAGCAACCAAATTGGCCTGGTTGCTGGGGAGGTAGAGTAACGGGGAGTAACCTCCTCGTGGTCGCTATTATGTGGTTCGCTCTCGGTGGTGTGCGTGGTGAGTTGTGCGTGGATGGTGTGAAGCCTCCACACGTGCTATGTCTCCGTGGTAACGCGCTGAACAGGCCATGTGATAAGATGCGCGGGTTGACGGTCTGAGATTCGTCCTCCGCCACCAAATAATATGATTTAAGTGTGATCAATTAGTTTACTAACCTTTTAACCTAAACTTCATTGCTGTGACGACGTACTATCGTACACTTGTAATCCCACAAAAATGAAGTTTTAAAGACTTTACAGCTCAAATGATACACAAGTTTTAACAGAAGAATTAATATGAGTGGTTTTATAAATGTATAAGCTTCACATTTCTGCCTTTAAACCCTTCAAAAATTGGCCCCATTCAAGTTCATCATAAGTGTCTCACTGTAACCTCGATTTTTGCTTTTCTTTTTAAAGAAAAAGGAGGGACGAGTAGAGATAATTTTTTGTGGGAATCAGTATTATGCCAAAAATGCTGTCGATCAAGCTTAACTTGTATTGAATCCGGAATATTGCTTTGAAAAAAATATTAAATTATGAAAATATATAAAATGATGATATCATTTACTCATTCTTATGTCGGTCCAAACCTGTATTTTCATTGTGGAACACAAATGGAGAAGTTTTGAAGAATGTCAACGCCACTGTTTTCCATACAAGAAGCATGTAGTGACTAGGGTTTGTCAAGCTCCAAATAGGACAAAAAGCACCATAGAAGTAGTCCATGTCAAATCAAAATCAAATCACTTTATTGTCACACTACTGTGTACACGAGTGCAACAGCAGGTGAAATTCTTGTGTGCAGTTCCGAGCAACATTGCAGTCATGACAGTGACGAGACATAAACCACTTTACAATAACAACATATTTACACAAAACAATTTACATAACAAATGTACACATACTTACACAACAATTTACATATCAAATGTACACAATACACACAATGTAGAATACACATACACTAGATAAGGGTATAAATATATATATATATACACTAACTGAATTGGGAGCGAGAATATATTTGACAGAATGAAGATTAATAAAGTGCAGTGCTGATTGTTGATCGTGAGAGATCATGTGTTCAAAAGTGTATCATGTGTATGATAACTCATGCGCTATTTTCCAAATCTTCTGAACTCATACGATAGATTTGTGTGAGAATCGGATCGAAATAAGCTAGTTTTTCACTGAAAATATCTGCGAGCTCTCAAATCTCATTTGTGCATATTCAAATTATTTTAAAATAGTAATCAAATAAATAAATCAATAACTAATTACTTTAATAATAACAATTATTATTATGTATGTATTAATAATTCATAAATGAAGGTGCGGTATGAAAGATTCAGAAACCCTTGTTATTAGTGACACCTGTGGCCGTTAAGTGAACTGCAGCAGCGACCTGTTGCTCATGTACACACTCCATAGGGACGCGAGCATCGACCAAAACAATGAAGTAACATACAAAGAGACTGAACATGATTCACTGACATCATGCTGACGGATGAGGTAGCGTAATTAAAATTACACAGTTATGATTGTTTTAATACAAACTTTGAGACTGTATATTATATTTGAGTCTCCAGTGCTGGAACAGGGCTAATACAAAGTGTGGATAATGGTCTGGCTATGCGAGACTGTAGTTTGAAGTAATCACTTTTCTTTGCATGATACATTTATAGGATAGCCCATTAGTATTAGCTAGCTAGCCAGCTTTATCAATAGCTGTTAGCTAAATTTGGTGGATGAAGACAGTAGCTGTTTATAAAATAGACTGTACATTATAAATATGTCGACACAAGTATTGATGTGATTCCTTCACAACTGTCATTTTGATATATCGATGCGCTATTGTTTTATAATAATAGATTGTATATATTATCTGTATAACCAAGTTATGTTACACTAATGAATTTGCATTATCTTACATTGTCTAGCAGTCATTTCATGTATTATTGTAGTTTACCTGGCTGAATAATTACAGATTAACATTGACATTAACCTGATTTTTAATATAAAGAGATCGTTTAATTATTTGAAAGTTACGAAGCAAGGTAGCTTGCAATTCGTCAGCGTTAGCAGGCAAGATCGAGTTATCTGCAATGACACAGATCAATCCTTATGGCACTATATATCACATGCTTAGCAGTTATGTAAGATTACCAGTCCAATAAGAACGCCAATTCAGGGTCGGTTTTGATCCCCAAAACTGATCGAAGGTCCCTACAGGAATCAAATGCCCTGCCGATGTTCACTCTAGTTTTCGCTCGACCACGATCATGTTCCCGCTAAGCCAGATGGAATTCAGTAGATACTTTTTTTTTTTTTTTTGATTACTCTGAGGTTTTGTAGATGTCAGTGTTGTGCTGGGAGCCAGATGTTTGCTGGATTCCATCTCTAAGACAACGTAACCTAGTGTTGCAGACAGTTGTCACTGTTGAACAGCGGAAGAGAAGCACTGAGGCAAGGCTATCGCGAGCATGCATAAACGTCACATCCTTTGGATTTTCCCAGCAAAAGCGACCCACTCCCTTCGCATGAAAATCAGTCTACAGGCTTTAATAGGTAACCTAGGAAGTCCGGGAAGTGTTCATTGTTTAAGTTGCGTTACAAGCCACTCATACATGAGCCAAAAAACGACGAATATTACATGAAAATTGTTACATATTGCACCTTTAATTAAAAAGACATTGTGTACAGTATGTATAGATTTATATTATTTGTAGTATATTATTGTGATTATTTTTGATAAAAATAATATCAATGATTGATTTTATTATTATTTGTATTTATTTATTGTTAATAAATAGTAAATTAGATATAATTCAATAAAAAGACTTATGCTTATAGACTTATAGAAAGTCATAGAAGTTGAGAGTGAGTAAATATCAGCCATATGAGGATGAGTAATATTCATTTTTGGGTGAGCTAACCTTTTAAATACACCACAGTTTAGAGGTTATCGGCTTCTTCACGTTGATTCTGCTTCCTCTCTTTCCTGCCATTTCAGGACCAGTTTTTTAGGGCCATTATGCTCAAACAATTAGGATTGTATTTAAATTCTAGAATGATTGCTAATCACTAAACGCCAAAATCTAAGTGCTTCCTGTCTCTCATTGCTCCCACAGAAAGCTGTCTGGGGGGCTGGGCCAGCTGGCGGATGGTGTGATTGGTCAGGATGATTTTGTGCGGAGGTGGCAGAACCGTTTGTGGCCCGGGTATGACTACGTGGGTTGGCGGAATGACAGCTTGAGCCCTGGATATGTGGAGATGGAATTTCAGTTTGACAGACAACGAAACTTCACTTCTATGAAGGTGAGAATGGAGGACAAGCTACTGTATGCGAAAACAGTGTGATTACGATACGGTTTAAAGAGGTCTGGCTGTTCTGAATGTGTCGGGTTCAATGGAAGTTAAGTTCTGTTAACACTTGTGACATGCCACAGATTACCGCAGATAATAATTTTGACGTTTGATATTTCTCCTTTTTGTTAATAGGTTCACAGTAATAACATGTTCTCTCGTGGTGTGAAGATCTTTGCGTCCGTGTCGTGTGTGTTTAAAGCACACCTCATCTCACAGTGGGAACCGGAGCCGGTGGAATTCCACACCGTCCTAGACGACCGGAACCCAAGCGCTCGCTATGTGACCGTTCCGTTAAAGCACAGAACGGCTACGGCTCTGCGCTGCCGTTTCTACTTTGCCGACACTTGGATGATGTTCAGTGAAATCTCATTCCAGTCTGGTATGAAATGAAAGCGGTTCACCTCTCCTGTCCACTGCTATTCCTTTTGTTTTTCCTCTTTAAAGTTCAGTCAGAACAGCCAGTGAAATACTTTTCCTATTATTATTTCCAATTGCTTCACTTCTACTTTGACACCGTCTTTCAATGTGACCCCAGATCCTCAATTGTTCTCATTTATAAAGATGGGAAATGAGTAGTTGATGCATAACATGCCGTTAACATTTTTAATCAACATTAAGATTTTAGGTTTAAATGTATGTTTTGATATATTTATATTAGAGGCTGAACGATATGATTCCTAGAAGTGGTGAAAAGGGCAGAGAACCGATCAATCAGCCGATACTTTTTTTAAAGTCTTTCCTTAATTTGACAGTCACAGAGGCTACAAGAGTCCAAAATAAATAAAATCCCAGATGCTGTTTATAATAACTAGAAAATATGAAGATTTGGTGCATAAGCGGGACTTTTAACTATAAACAAGCCTGAAATTCACCTGGGACTCTTATTTTGAAATGACAGAGACTTGCCTCCATTACATTGCCCCACTTTTTTTTACCAAATTAAGCTTTTCATTGCCTATACAGTATATTCACCAGATTAATAATTTTGTATACAGTATTTTTCACCAGATGAATTTTTTTTTGTTTTTTAAGATATGAGCTGATAGGGTATATTTCAATATAACTGCATTTTTATTGCATGCCCTCACTTTAGTTTATTATATATAAATATTATTATTATATTTTATATTATATATATACAGGTATATACAGTAGTGCAAAAAATTTAGGCTCTTGGGAAAAATGTTGCATAGTGAGGATGTCTTCAAAAATTATGCCTTAAATAGTTTTCATTTATCAATTAACATCATACAAAATCCAGTAAACATAAAAAAAGATAAATATAAATATTTGCTGTGACAACCTTTACCCAACAGCCCCAATTCTCCTAGATACACCTGGACACAGTTTTGGCAGATAGGATGTACCAAGCATCTTCTATCTATTAGATAGTTCTTCTATCTATTTCGGCTGTCTCAGTTGCTTCTGTCTCTTTATGTAATCCCAGACTGACCCGATGCTCAGTAGGGACAATGCCATCTGTTGCAGGGCTCCCTGTTCTTCTATACTAATCTTTTCTAACTGCAAAAAGAAATGTTTGGGAGTCTAAAATGTATATATCCTATTGAAACACTAAAGCTGAAGATATAAATAACCATCTTAAGACAAATGCTTTTGTGAAACATCTTGGCATTGGCAACAATTAATCTGTAAAATGTATATGTCAGTCTACTTTTAATTAGTATAAGATGTTTAAAGGAAAGTGTGTATTTTAGTATATATATATATATATATATATATATATATATAGAGAGAGAGAGAGAGAGAGAGAGAGAGAGAGAGAGAGAGAGAGAGAGAGATGTTCATTTTTGACTGTCTATAAATATTTTTAGATAGTCACCTTGCAGGTCATGTTTCCTCATTAAAAAATATGTCACGTTATTTTATTGCAAATGCTTCTTTAAAGTGATGCAATTTTATATTTTGTTATTTATTGTGTTTGTATCATTTTTGCATTGCAGCAACTAATGTGCTTTCTACTCAGAGGCCCCCGGTGTTTACTCCCCCTTTATATGTGTCTAACAGCAATGCACAATATACTACACAAAAAACAGGTAAAGAGTCACTTTTCAACATCAAAATTCAACATCAAATCAAAATAATTTGTCTTATATGATTTGTCTTAATATGATTCGTCATGCTTCTTATTCCAAAGGAAAAATAAGTTTGTCTTTTTTAACAACCTGTAACATAGACAGTACTTTTTTTACAATACAGTCAAACTCTAAAAGACAATTATCATTCAAAATTAAGCATCAATTTTGAAAACACATCACATTTTACCGTAATGCGTAAAAAGGGTTGCAAACATTGACTTCACGAATATGCTTGGACTCGTGTAACAGAGTATGAATGACCATTTTAAACCCTCTGTGTTTCTACAGAGGACAGGACAACAACATCAAAGACAGGTTTCCCTGAAGAGGGCAGAACACCGATTCTGATTGGCTGTCTCGTGACTATTATTCTCCTGTTGGTGGTGATCATCTTCCTGATTCTCTGGTGCCAATATGTGTGCAAAGTCCTGGAGAAAGTGAGTATGCATGTTTTCATGTTTTTTTGGGAGGTCTAGCAATGAGTGTTTCCCAACAATATGTAAAATGTTTAAAGGGATGTGTCACCCAAAAATGAAACTTCTCAGCATTTACTCACCCTCATGTCAAGTGATCTCCACTTTCACTTTTACATCTGAAAGTTGCACGTGGTGCTTGTTTAGTTTAACTTTCACATCTGAATGTGAAAGTTAAAGTGGAGATTTAGAGTAAAATTGACTTAAATATTGTTCATTTTCTCACCCACACCTATTAAATCACTTTTAACAATATGGATTTAAACACAAGTCAAATGGATTACTTATGTGAGCTAAAAAGGTCTGATCACCATTCACTAGCGTTGTACAACAGAGCTGAGATATTTTTCGAAAAATCTTGCTTTGTGTTCTGCTGAAGAAAGAAAGTCATACACGTCTGGGATGGCATGTAAATGATGAGAGAATAAAAATTTTTGGGTGAACTATCCCTTTAAATCCACAGTTTTCAAACTAGGAGGGGCACCTCTCCAGGGGGCCGCCAGAGCATGTCAGGGGAGGCGTGAAGATTGATGATCATTTTGCCAAGTAAAATAAAAAGATACATAAATACAATCTGGAAAACAGTTGCACAAGTTTATCTAGGGGGCAGAAAATACGAAAATATGCGGAACAAAATCATGCGTGGCTATTATTACGAGTTCAACATAATTTCAGGTCAATGTGTCTTCATGTGATGTGACAAGTGCATTTTCACATAGAGATGGAGATTGGCTCATGTGCTGTGAGAAACCAGTTAGGCCAAGTCATCCCGTTGTCATGAGGACAAACGGGTATTTGTTAATAAAAATAATGCAGAATACGGTTTCATATTAATAATAGAAACATTTATAGCTGTTAATCAAGTGTAACACAGATCATATTCATGGGCAAGGAAGAGGCGAGAAACCGGCTTGTCAACATAAATCATAATTTAATTAAGAACTTAAAACAAACATTTAGGACAGCAGACGTCTGCTGATTAAGCTCTCTCTCCCGATCGCCGTCTGCGAGTGGCCTTTTAACCCTCTTGCCGGTTCAATCAGCCAGATACGGGACCGGGCGTGCGCAATCACGCGCCGGTCCCGCCCTCCACCGTGCCACACTCCTCCCCCGTTCTCTCAGGCTGGGGACCCCCGGCCTGACGTACATCCCCTGGGGGGGGGGCGCCTCCCGCGCGGTCTGCCGGCGGGTCATCCCCATCAACCTGGACGAGGGAGGGGGCAAGGGGAGGGAAACAACCATTAAAAATAAGGGGGGGGGGAGGGTCCCTGCACTGGGCAGTACCTCCCCCTCCCATAAACACCATAATTTAAAAAAAAAAAGAGGGAAAAGGCCACCGCAGAGCGGTATCGAGAGAGAGAGGAGAGAGAGATTAAAGAAACGAAAGAAAAAAAAACGTACTCGCCGGTTCTCTGATACGCCGCAGCTCGTTCCTCAGCCACTTCTCCACCCTCTTCAGGACAACAGCCGCGCCTCTCCGGGCAGATCGGAGGCAGTCCTCAGCCCCTAGCGGACGGAACGCCCCGCCGCGTTCCCGGGGTGTCGAAGGGGCCTCCCCCCGCCCCTGGCAGCGGTTCTCCCGCTCCAGGCGGTCGGCGGCGAGCCCCTCCCCGCACGCGGTCGGCAGTCTCCAACCCCGCCGCGTTCCAGCGGCCAGTAGGGAACTCCCCCGCCCCTGGCAGCGGCCCTAACCGCTCCAGGCGGTCGGCCAGGAGCCCCTCCTCCCCTCGCGGTCGGCGGCCGTTCCTCCGCGTCCAGGCGGCTGGGCTCCTCCGTCCCCCGGCAGATGGCCGCGGCTGCTCCATTGAGAAGTGGCGAGAACTCCGCTACGGCGCATCCCTCTTCCTTCCCGGGCTTTCGGCACCAATGTAACACAGATCATATTCATGGGCAAGGAAGAGGCGAGAAACCGGCTTGTCAACATAAATCATAATTTAATTAAGAACTTAAAACAAACATTTAGGACAGCAGACGTCTGCTGATTAAGCTCTCTCTCCCGATCGCCGTCTGCGAGTGGCCTTTTAACCCTCTTGCCGGCTCAATCAGCCAGATACGGGACCGGGCGTGCGCAATCACGCGCCGGTCCCGCCCTCCACCGTGCCATATCAAGCATCAGTGTTTAACGCATTGGGCGAATGAGTCTATCAGACTGAATTTAAGATTCTTGATCGTCATTGGTAAATTGCTCCAAAACCTGAAATATGATGCATTTTGATAATATTGAACTAGAGGAAAATAGCTGATACAACTTCAAATAAATAGCCAGAATGTACCTGCTGTCTTATATTTAGATTATTATTATTTTACATTTAGCATAGGCTATCTTATTTCTTATTTACTTTGCTATTTTAAAGGCCTATACAACATTATTGTATGTTGGGGGGGGAGGGGGGGGGGGGGGGGGGTCACCATATTGTTTATTGGGAGGAGCGGGGTCAAGGGTGGCGCGGTGTTGTTCTAAACTGAGTCAATCAAGCCAAACAGGGAGTTTCTACGATGTTCTGGTGCAGAGATATGTGTTTTGCTACTTGGTTGCTAGGGTATGCCCATCTGGTTGCTAGGCAGTTGCCAGAAGGCTGCATGCTGTCTTAATTCATACAAGCCAATAATGAAGTCTCTAAGACATTCTGATCCTGAGATACCCATCTAAGTGATTTTGAATGGTGGTCAATGGGGTTTGGTTGCTAGGGTGCTCTGAATGGTTGCTAGGGCATAGCTATTCAATTTCCAAGGTGATACTTAAAGACTGATTGGTGGCCTGAGTGAACTGAGCCCGCCCCATGTCTCTACGACGTTCTGATTGGGAGATATGATCCCACAAAATGTTTTGTCATTGTAGGAAAAAACTATTGTTTTCATGGGTGAGACCTTTACCATAGTATGCCTAAGAGGCATTTTTGGGCCAGTTTTACACCCCAGTGGTACATACCCCAATCTCATGTTATGCTCCAAAACTGCTTGCTAGACCTAATGAAATGAGTCAACCTACATGTCTCTACGAAATTCTGATCCAGAGATATGATCAGTCAAAATTTGTGGCAATGCAAAGTCTATGGGATTTTTTGGGACGTTTTTTGCCCCCCAGTGGTGCACCATACCTCCAACACCTTAGAAAAGTCACAGCACAGGTGTCCTCAGTTGTATGTTTTTTTCAGTGATTTGTGTAGGAAAATGCAGACACTGGAAAAACAGAGAGAACTGGTGCAATGGTCAAAGACGTCCATCTGGCACGTTTATATAGATGGATGTAATAAGAGTTTTGGTGTCGTAGGTGGTCTGTTCAGCAGGCATCCACAGATATTACGTAAGCCACTTTTAAAAATGAAACCCATTAAAATGGTCTGATTGCCTTTTCTGGTAAATGCACCACATCTGCTATTCCCTCTTGCAACAGCTTTTCTTCTTTCATCCATTTTGCTACCATTCACACATCAGCGCCGACATGCAGTTAAACTCTATGATGTCAGGAAATTAACTGTAATCTGTTAATCTGTTCACCTGGCTTTTGGACCTCTGTTTACAGTACCTCATTCCCAAAGGAGTCTAGTTATTTTATCATAAGTAATGGAGTCTCTTAGGGCTGTTTTGTCGTGTGCATGCTAATTCTAAGTACGATTTTCATGCCAGTGCAAAGCAGAAGTGGTGGTGGGTGGGAGTTTCATCTGTGGGTGCGTGCAAACTGTGTGTGTATTAGATCTTAATGAGGTGGCGCAAAGCAAAATGAGCTATTGAGAAATTGGTCATTGCGTAAGACGTTTTAAAAGCACTCCTGTGTTCAGTGCAAAGAATAATTTCAGTTTCTATTTTTGAAGTTTGGAGATTCCACCAGCAGGTGTTAATAATGTTCATGTCCAAACTCCAAAATATTGGTGGAACATCAAATTATGTCCCCGACAAGTAAAGCCAGTTTTATGAAACTGAAATGTATGAGATTTCTATAGGTAATGGTTTATATTTCCATCCATCCATCCATCTTCAACCACTTATCCGAAGTCGTGTCGCAGGGGCAGCAACTCCAGCAGGGGGCCCCAAACTTCCCTATCCCGAGCCACATTAACCAGCTCTGACTGGGGGACCCCGAGGTGTTTCCAGGCTAGTGTGGAGATGTAATCTCTCCACCTAATCCTGGGTCTTCCCTGAGGCCTCCTCCCAGCTGGACATGCCTGAAACACATCCCCCAGGGGGCATCCTTACCAGATGCCCAAACCACCTCAACTGACTCCTTTTGACGCAAAAGAGCAGCGGCTGTACTCCGAGCTCCTCACGGATGACTGAGCTCCTCACCCTATCTCTAAGGGAGAAGCCCGCCACCCTTCTGAGGAAGCCCATTTCGGCCGCTTGTACTCGCGACCTAGTTCTTTCGGTCATGACCCAACCTTCATGACCATAGGTGAGTGTAGGAACAAAAATTGACCGGTAGATCGAGAGCTTTGCCTTCCGTCTCAGCTCTCTTTTCGTGACAACGGTGAGATAGAGTGATTCTACGGCCAACCTCCTGCTCCATTGTCCCCTCACTCGTGAACAAGACCCCGAGGTACTTGAACTCCTTCACTTGGGGCTCCTTTCCTACCCGAAGTACGCACTCTATCGGTTTCCTTCTGAGATCTATGGCCTCAGATTTAGAGGTGCTAATCCTCATCCCAGCCGCTTCACACTCCACTGCCAAACGATCCAGTGAGAGCTGAAGGTCACGGACCGATGATGACATGAAGACTACATCATCTGCAAAAAGCAGCGATGAGATCCCCAGCCCACCGACCCGCACACCTTCCCCACCCCGACTACACCCTGATATCCTGTCCATGAATATCACAAACAGGATTAGCTAGCTTTAGGGTTTATTTTTCAATTATTATTATTATGATTATATTTTCAATTGTATTTATGATCTAATTTGTATTGTTGTTTTTCCACATGTTCCACATGCCGGTGAAAGTTGGAGATGGTAAAATGTTTGGATTTTGTATGTTTTTTTTTTGTGGTTTTTTTACCACTTCGTTATTTTGGTTAGATTTTCATTTCGTTTGAAGTGTAATTTGAATCAAGAAATATTTTTGGTTTAATGTTTTGTTTCATTAAATAATTGAATTGTTCAAAATAAAAATCGAATGTTAGAAGTGCATGACAATCACTCAAGGCTGGGCGATATGTAAAAAGTATTTTAGTGATGAAAAAAAAAATACCGCAATAGCCGATTACATCATCAACTCCCCTGCCAAAGGTCATGAAATTGAAACATGAAAAACAAGCTCTTGCGGCTTTCACACTTGGCATCAAAACTGAACTATTCCGGAAATATTACAACTTCTAATTCTGGAAAATTGCCAGAGCTGATTTACCTGTATTTCCCAGCATATCCTGTTCACACATGTCCTCTGAATGGAAAAATTAAGTACTTTTTCCTGGAAAAGGCTGTATGTGTGAAAGCGACAATAGTTACATATTCATTTAAACACCCAAAATCTCTCTCTGTTGACCTCTTTTAACCCCCTTCTCTCTCTCTCTCTCTCTCTCTCTCTCTCTCTCTCTCTCTCTCTCTCTCTCTCTCTCTCACAGGCTCCAAGGCGTATTTTGGAGGAGGAGGTGACCGTCCGTCTTTCCTCCTGCAGTGACACTATAATCCTGCAGACACCCCCAGTGCCCCCCCGCATCTCCCTTGACCCTCCGTATGAGAGGATCTTCCTGCTGGACCCCCAGTATCAGGATCCCGCTGCGCTCAGGAACAAACTGCCCGAGTTGTCACAAAGCGCAGAGGACTCTGGTACACTTATGCATTTATTTTTATCCACAATTTACGATCACATTTAATCAAACTACACAATGATGACAAAGACTTTATAGATATTCCAGTTTCATTTCCTGTTAATGCATTATTTTCTGTAAAGCTATAGCTTTTAAAGCTTTGAAACGATTTGTGTTGTGAAAAGCGCTATACAATTAAAAATGACTTGACACAAACAGCACTACTTATGCAAAGCACACAACACACTCTACTAATGCATGCAAGGTGAATCTCACAAAACCTTTCAAGAACATATCCAGATTTCACTCCAAGATCAAAAAATAAATAAAAAAATTTAAGCTTAGTTTAAGGACCATTTTAAGATTTTTTTGCATTGTGACGTTATTTTCTTGACAATTAAGCACATTTTCCCCCTAAATCCTCATTATCGTAAAACAAAAAAGCGCTTTACTGTAATATGGAAAAAATTATTATATAAATTATGTAAATTGTGAAGTATTTATACATCATTGTAATATTTGTTAAACTGGGCTATGAATAGATTAAAAACATTTAACATATTGCACAGTTTCCTGTAATTAATTGCGATTAATTATGGTTCATGGCACATTAAAATATATTCATAAATATATTTACTTTATACTTTGTCTGAAAGAGCTTGCAAGAAATTTGCTTATTTAATTATTTAAATATGTACACGTTAAAATGCGTTTTTTTTTTGCGGATGGAGTACATTTTTTATGAGTAAGTATTCATGCCATAAAAACAGCAGACATGCTGTAATTAAAGTGATTAGGCTTAAGCGCGTCTAATTTCGTCAAAAGTCTAAACTCAGTTCCAGACGTAGCATTCTTGCAATAGGTCCCTAAGAAGAAAATCGCAGTTAACCCTTTCAGACCTTAATTATGTTCCAGGGACAAACCATCTACTTTAAATGCAGCCATAAATTATAATCAATCAAAAAATTGTTGTGCATATAATAAAATTATTTCCATTGTCGATTTACAATGGGCATTGGTTTTGAATTATGCTTTTTAAGGAATATGACACTTATAGTTTGATTTGGCAGCATCTAATCTAATATTTTTTATTTATTTTTTATTGTGATTGTGGCACCAAATGGCAAAAACCTTTAAAAAAAAAAAAAAAAAAACACCAGATAAATGTGATGTCACACTGGGTCTGAAAGGGTTAAGAAGAATTTTATGTTTGTTTAATCTGGCCCCACATTTGCGTAATACCTTGAAACTGCAAGACGTGCAGTGCAAATAAACAACTCTGTGTGTTTTGGTTCAAATAGAATTACAAGTTGACCTGTTCGGTTATTCTCCATCTTCCTCTTTTTTTCTCTCTCTGTAGCCTGTAGCGGAGGTTACGCTGAGCCAGATGTGACTCTGTGCACCCCGCACCAGTGTTTTCAGAGCAGTGTGCCTCACTATGCTGAAACTGATATCATTAGCCTGCAGGGAGTCACTGGCAGCAACATGTACGCCGTTCCTGCTCTCACTGTCGATTCTCTCACGAGGAAGGACATTTCTGTGGCCGAGTTCCCTCGACAGAGACTGCTGTTCAGAGAGAAATTGGGAGAAGGCCAGTTTGGGGAGGTGAGTCTAGATCGGTGGTTCTCAAGTGGTTAAAATTTTACATTGGACATCAACTGGCGACTCATCAGACCCTCCAACATATAATTTCCCTCCACACCCAGCACTGTGTTGGCCTTAAAGGAACAGTAACATCAGTCATTACAACAGATGAAACACGCACTTGGCTAATTGTTGTATTAGTATTAGCAATGTTTTCAATCTGATGAATTTTCTCAAACATACAGTCGAGTTTGATTGGATGCATGGCCGTTGACGTCAACAACAAAAGATATTGGAAGTGTTTTCTCCTTCCTTCGAAGCAAATCTTCTGGGTTCAATACAAGTTAATACGCTCGGTGACCTATATGAGAGTGGAGTGTTAAGATCTTTTGAAAATATGGTTCAACATTTTAGGATTTACCAGATCTCAGTTCTTTAGGTATTTACAGCTGCGCCACCTGCTCTGTATTATTTTTGGGGGTAGCCAGGGCTGGACTGGTAATCTGGCATACCAGGCGAAACAGGCCGAATGGGCCGTGATAAGCTAAAATGAGCCGCTGCGTTATGCAGAATTGACAGCAAAATGGTGTTGTGATATGCAGAAAAGGACATGCTCAACTTTTGTGCCAGTTGCTATGTAAAATTGCAGACCAATTTCTCTTCCCAATCCAGACCTGGGGGTATCATACACCCCCCTAAAGCGGCAGATACTCTGGAAGTGGTGATAACTGCCTTTGGAAAAGGTCATGAGGCATCCGTGTATCAACTTCTCTCTAGAGATTATGGGAGAAAGATTTAAACTTGGTATTGGAGGAGGGAGTGTGGGCTAGGATTAAAAAAAAACTCAAGTCTACATTTAGAGATGCAAGGGTGTGTCTGATGCAATTAAAGATTTTACATTGATTCTATTGGACCCCCTCTAGATTGTGTGGACTTGGTCTCAAAGACACACACACCTGCTGGCGATGGCAATCACAAAACGTGGACACAACCTATGTTTTTTGGTGGTGTGTTAAGATCCAAGTATTTTGGTCGAGGGTTCTGAATTGTATCTGTGATGCATTGGGTACTCAAATTTTATTTTGCCCCAGACTCTGTAGTCTATGTGATAGGATGGTTATTAATATAGGGGATGGGTTCATAAAGAATTGGGTCCTGGCCGGTGTTATTATCATAAGACAGGTCATCCTTAGGGGATGGAAGTCAGCTGGAGCGCCCTCGTTTCGGGAGTGGTGCACAGAGTTGGGCAGGGTGGCAGAATTTCAGGGGATGATATATAGAAGACTGGGCAACATGGGTTTATTTAATAAAAAATGTGGCAGTTATTTAGATATTTTGGAGGAGACAGTGGAGGGAGTTAGACAATGTTAAATGTGTGCGTGCATTCTTATTGTTTTTTTTTTGTTTGTTTGTTTGTTTGTAAATACTTTTTGTTGATTTATTGTTTATTTATGTGTCATTATTAATTTATTATCAGACCACCGAGATGCGTGTTTGTGTCGGGGGTGGTTGGTGGTTGTATTGATCGGAGGAAAGGGTTTTAAGTTTATATAATTTGATTCTGTATTTTCTGTCCTGTTTATTTAATCTGTGACTGAATTCAATAAAAATTGTTAATAATAATAATAAATTGATGTTTTTTTTGTGGTAATCAACATTATGCCACAAATGCTTTCGATAACTTGTATGGAACCCAGAACATTTCTTCAAAAGTTGAAAAGCCTGTTGAAAAGCTATCCTGATTATGCAATGTATGGTTATGGTTAGTTCCATTTTATTATTTGCATTTAGCTTTGTTTATCCCTGCTGTCCGCAACTCTATCAAAACAGACCTGTGACCCATTTTTGGGTCATGACTCACCATTTGACAACCACTGATAGATGATACGCAGTGGGAGAGAAAATGCTGTGCCACCCACACAACCACTGCAGGAGTTGTTGTTTTGTTGGCTCATTTCTGGATACACTTGGTTTGTCTTTTATACTAAGTTACTTAGGTTCTGTTTGTACTCTGTTTACACTTTGTGTTATACAAATAGTACTGAAATGCCTGATGTTTGATTACAGAAATGAATTACAGTGTTTCCCAGAAACCCATTATTAGTGACCGCACATGAGCATTATGCCTCGCTTTATTAAGAAAAACACTGGAAATCTGAATAAAGAGACCAGGATTTCATGCAATAGTGTTACTAATACTAGGGATGCACCGATCTGATACCTGGATCGGAATGGGCTCAGATACTGACGTTTTTAGAAGGATCGGGTATCATTCCGACAAGCCGATCCAAAACCGATATTGTGTGTTATTTGCAGAGAGTCTGGACCCAAACACAGTGTGAAAAAAACAAAAATAAACAAAACCAAACAAAAACTAAACCATAGGGGGAAAACACAATCCAGGCTTTTAGCCCTCTGAAGCTGGGTTGGGGCAGATGAGCAGGGTACAGGACTGACCGGAACCGACTAGGAACAGGGACACGAACAACACCGACATGGACACGAAACGAGACGAACTGGCACTGGAGAGCACACACGAGGAGACTAAAATAGGGAAAGAAATCAAACAGGTTAATGAGCAGGGCAGGTGTAACACATGAACTAATAATGGGCAAACAAGGTGGCGGGGTATGACACAAGAATGAGAGACATGTGGCAATACAGAAACAAAACAAAGCCACGTGTTCTCACAAGACACGGACACCCAAATGGCACGAGCGCATATCGTCAAGACAACAGGCAACATGCGCTCTTGCCAATCCGTGAGAGACAGACATAAATGATTGACGTAAGTGCATGCCACCAAGATGACATAAGTGCAGTAACAGACGGAACATGAAGCATATGTGTTCGGATCCCGACCGAAACCGAACCAGACAGGGAAGTCAGTATCCAGACACCATGCTCCGAACGCGAAACATGAAACCAACCGAGGAGCGCGCACAAAATTTCCCTGCACAAAGACAGAAAACTAAACACAAGACAGACGCAGAATGATGATGTCATGGTCCTGCCACACAAAAACTGAGACTGACAGAGTGGCAGTACCGTGACACCTTTGATGAAGGGAGTGATGAAAGACATACGTCACTTCCACTTTATCTTCGCCTGAAACGTTACCACGAGAGGTCTTAATAATAAATGAATAATAATAAACCACACAGTTTAAACTAGCCTACAGTAAAGAATGGCCCTGTTTTTGGAGAGGTATCTCTCTGCTTATGTCTGTCTACTATCTTATGTATCAGGACGAATGTAAACTGCGGAGGAGGACCTACAACCTTGCTTTAAAATATATTCCGAGGACACGCCACCCAGGGTCACCTGTTCATAAACAGTACAATTACTTCCTCAAAGTGACCATCGCATGTACCCTTCTCTAATGGCCTTGTGGAAGGGCCCTTCATGGAGTGCTTGAGTTGCTCACTTTCATTTGGAACACCCCTTCATGTTGTGTCCTCTTCCCTCAAGGGTGCAAAAACATGTTTAAAATTCACCCACAGAACCATACTGTAATGATGTGCTGGTACTGGAAGTGACGAAGATGATGACGTGAAGACGAAGAACCCAAGTGCAGTTTATTTACATACATGAAGTCCAAAATCCTAACGAAACTAAACATATACATGAACATTGATTAAACTAGACTTAGCAAACAAGGTACATTAACAATACTTGACGAGAGACAATGGCAAACACGAGGGCATAAATACATAGACATTGGGTTAAACAATAACAACATAACCAATAGACAGACAGAACTATAAACAAGATAACAAGACTAATAACCTTAAACCAATGAAAACAAGACACATGAACATGGAGGGAAACATGAAATCACATGACAAGGGAACCACATGACATGAAACAGGAACTAGAATTCCAAAATAAAAGACATGAAAACAAAACATGAACAAAAACACTTGTAGACATGACACATACACCCATACAGGACTTCCTGGAGTGTTCCGACTGTCAAAATAAAAGCCCGAGGGTCTTTAAAGTGAAAGGTGCACGACTGAAATATATTACCATTGTATTATAAGATTCTAAAAGTCAATAATAATAATAATAATATATTAACAATAATAATGATAATTTCATATTATTATCATTATTATTTGTTTACAAATTACAAAATTGTTTAAGTGGACTGGGTTAAAAAAAATAACTGTGTGAATGAAAAGTGGACGGATATCTTACAACCAATCCTTTAAAGTCCAGATGCAAAGAAAACTGTCTTCTTTTCTACTGAAGACTTTCACTGGAATTGCTGTTCATTTTGATGCTAGATTATATTAAGTTTTTCATAATAGTCTTTATATTTAAATTGAAGTAATATGTCGTTAATAGTTTGTGTTTCTTTGTATATAAAACAATTCCTCCAGTTAGTATCACACAGTGAAGTATAGATTTTATAAACAGATTTAGTTCTATATTCATCTACTGTATAATGCAAGCCACTACAAAAATACACCATGGTGTGTATATATATATATATATATATCCCAAAAAAACATGGTGTTTCTATGTTATATTTTGGTAGGTTTTTTGTTAGTGGAACCTAGGTGTTTTCTTACCTGTTTGTACACAGATGTGCTATACATATATTTACCTCTCATACCATGTATTTGCCGTGTTTAGGTACACCTGTGTGAGGCAGAGGGTTTGGCTGAGTTTCTGGGGGAAGGTGCCCCGTTACCTGAGCAAGATGGCAGGTCTGTGCTGGTAGCAGTTAAACAGCTCAGAGCGGATGCCACCAGCAATGCCAGGTTTGAAAGAAAAAAAACAGTTTTCAATGGAAATGGAAACATGATCTAAATCACAACCTAGCTCTAAACGTATGCCTTACTGGTAGCTGTGTTGTGTTACAGGGGTGTCTTAAAATTAAGTTTAAGTTTATTAGATGCATTCTTAAGATCAAGTGCCTAATGAACTTTTCTTAACTAAATCAGTAAATTAATTAAGGCATATTTTCATTTGACAAATACAATTTTCCAAATGCATTGTTATGAATGCAATTTTCAATATTAATCAAAATGTACTTTATTAACTCGTAATACGCATATTGTGAACTGCTCATTTGTGCACATGGTTGCGCTGATGCATTCTAATATTGAACACCCACTTTTCACAATCCAATCAATTTGCAATATTTAAAATGAAGTCCCGCCCAACAATTTTTCTCATTGAATATCCTAAAAAATATTTAGATATTTAATATTGAAAATTTCTGTTAGAAATACACATTGAAGAAGAAACATGGGCTGGAAATGCTGTTTCATGTTTACTTTAAAATGTTTTAATCAAATTAATTTATTATTTTGCTTTTATTTTTTTAATATTGAAGTAGATACAATTGTAAATGTCTATTTTCTTGTTAATTCGTAAGGAGATTAGTCCTTCATTTTAAGTGGCACTCCTGATTCTCCATACAGAAAATGTTGATATTGAATTTTACTTGGAAATATACAATTCTCAAGAAAAAAATTTGATTTTTTTTTTTTTTTTTTTTTTTTTTACATTTAGCTATGTTTTGTAAACCTGAATTAGATTAAAAATTACAAAATAAATAGACAATTAAAAATAAAGACATTTTAATTTGCAATGAATAAACTGGTAATTGAATCCTGAAGTGGCACTCCTGGTTTTCCATAAAGTCGTGTATAAAACTGATGTTTCAGGAAACACAGTCATCACATGTTATGTTTTTAACTTAAAAGTTAGATACTGAATATTTAACGTTTCACTCGGAATTACACATTACTGAAGAAAAATGGGCTGGAAATGCCATTTTCATTTTATTCAAAATAATGTATTTTTCTCTTGTATTTCACTACATTTTTAAACAAAGTAGATCATTTTTAAATGTCTGTTTAATTGTAAATTTGTAAATCAATTTATTTGTCATCATTTGACATGTTTTTAACTGTCAGACAGAATTAATTCTCATCCATCAATATTATGTAATGGATGATGACACTGACCTTTAACCTTTCTGACTATTGCCTCTTGTTAGGAATGACTTCCTGAAGGAGATTAAGATCATGTCTCGTCTGAATAACCCGAACATCATCCAGCTGCTGTGTGTGTGTGTGAGCACGGATCCTCTCTGCATGGTGACTGAGTACATGGAGAACGGAGACCTCAACATGTTCCTGTCCCAGAGAGAAATTGAGAGCACACTCACATATGCCAACAACATCCCATCTGTCAGGTGTGCCCATCATTATGAATATCAATGAAGTTTTCTGACTTAAGTCTGCAGACAGGTGTCAAGATCATTATTTTACATGTCAGTCAAGCTTAACATTCTCAACCTTTGGATTCTTAACTTTAACCTTCCAGTTTCAGCTCTCCAGATATGATGATAATGTTTAAAGCAAACTACGTTTTGAAGACCTCAAAGGCTTCAAGTCATACAAATAAAATGTAAATAAGTCATTTAAATCAGTTGTTTTTGAAAAACTGTTTTCTTGGAGATGTCTAGCTGAATGTTCATGCAGCTCTTATCCATACTATGAAAATAAATGGTTGGTGTGTTTGTCAAGCTTCAAAAAGTACAAAAAAGCACCATAATATGTTGCTGCAGTTTGCGCTCAGCTGAAGAATCATATTGGCCATTTGTCATCTTGAGTCTTTAGCTGAAGTCAAGTCACAAATAACTGTCAAATAAGAGTCTGAGCATTGTAATATTTCAATATTTGGATTTAAAAGCCAAATCGTGAGTTTTTAATTTTCACATCTTGGCTTAATCTAGAGCAATTTTGCTGTTTTATCCCCATGTTACCTCTGATCCCACTCCATTTCGTTTCTGTCTCTCTTGCAGCATTGCTGATCTGTTGCACATGTCGGTACAGATCTCTTCTGGGATGAAGTATTTGGCCTCTCTGAACTTTGTTCATCGTGATCTGGCCACTCGGAACTGTCTCCTGGATCGACATCTCACCATAAAGATCTCTGATTTCGGCATGAGCAGAAACTTGTACAGTAGTGATTACTATCGTATACAGGGCCGCGCTGTACTGCCTATACGCTGGATGGCCTGGGAGAGCATCCTACTGGTGAGAGAACGAGAGGCTGTTTATGTGTGCATGCAACAGTGCACATATGAATGAGAAAAATCGTAGACTTTCCTTAGTGTGACAGGCACAGACAGAGGATACAAGACTCTGAAATGAATAAAATCCCAGGTGCAATTTATTGTTCAACCAAAATCCCAAAAATAACCAGAGAAAAATACGATTTGGTGCATTACTCGGGACTTTTAACTATAGAAAAATCCCCAAACACAAATGTTTGAAATGACAGTTAGCTCTGTTAAAATGCAATATAGCAGGGGTAGTCAATTACATTTCCAAGATGTCCCGCCTCGACATTTCCATTCCACCAAAGGTCTGGACAACTATAACGTATCATTTCATCGCTATTCTGACTAATGAAAATGTGTAAGAAGTGTCAGTTTCTCTGGATTTACTATTTATAGGTATGTGTTTGAGTAAAATGAACTTTTGTGTTTTGTGCTATAAACTATTTCTCCCAAATTCCAAATTAAAATATTGTCATTTAGAGCATTTATTTGCAGAAAATACTAGTCAAAATGACAAAAAAAGATGCCATGTTTTCAGACCTTGAATAGTGCAAAGAAAACAAGTTCATATTCATTTTTAAAACACAAAATACTAATGTTTTAACTTGGAAAGAGTTCAGAAATGAATATTTGGTGGATTTCCAATCACAGCTTTCATGCGTCTTGGCATGCTCTCTACCAGTCTTTCACATTGCTGTTGGGTGACTTTATGTCAAGCAGCTCAGCTTTGTTTGATGGCTTGTGGCCATCCATCTTCCTCTTGATCACATTCCAGAGGTTTTCAGTGAGGTTCAGGTCTGGAGATTGGGCTGGCCATGAAAGGTTCTTGATCTGGTGCTCTTCCATCCACACTATGATTGCCCTGGCTGTGTGCCATGGAGCATTGTCCTGCTGTACAATCCAATCCTTAGAGTTGGGGAACATTTTCAGAGCAGAAGGAAGCAATTTTTCTTCCAGGATAAACTTGTACATGGCTTGATTCCTGCGTCCTTTACAAAGATGAATCTTCCTGATTCCTGCCTTGCTGAAAGCACCCCCAGATCACCATCGTTCAGGTCAATCACCGGATCCAGACCCTGTCATGGCCATGACCTGAACCCCATTGAAAACCTCTGGAATGTGATCAAGAGGAAGATGGATGGTCACAAGCTATCAAACAAAGTTGAGCTGCTTGAATTTTTGAGCCAGGAGTGGCATAATGTCACCCAACAGCAATGTGAAAGACTGGTAGAGAGCATGCCATGAAGCATGAAAACTGTGATTGAAAATCAGTGTTATTCCACCAAATATTCATTTCTGAACTCTTCCTAAGTTAAAACATTTGTTTTTTGTTTTTTTAAAAATTAATATGACCTTTTCTTTGCATTCTATATTTTTTTATTTTGACCAGTTATTTTCTGCTAATAAATGCTCTAAATGGCAATATTTTTATTTGTAATTTGGGAGAAATGTTGACAGTACTTTATAGAATAAAACAAAAAAATGGTCATTTTACTCAAACACATACCTATAAATAGTAAATCCAGAGAATCTGATCATTTTGCAGTGGTCTCAAATTTTTGTCCAGAGCTATATATACTGTATACTAGGAAAAATGTTGATTATTATTCACAAGATATGAAGTTGGAGACACGAGATAAGCACTGACAGTGCACATTTCCATAAAGTTGCAGGTTTCTTTGGATTTCCTCACTTCAGTTCAGAACACTTGATTATCTAATCAAATATAATATAATAAGCATTAAGTGGGGATAAAAATATGGTTAAAAATGGTCAATGTTGACAGATTTAGATCCCCACGAGGTGTCAGTGATTATTTTATTTTATTAGAGGTCGCAGTTATATTGTGCCAGCCACAGAGGAACACGGAGGAATAAAAAAGAAAGCTACATAATCAGCATAAATCTTTGGCGATAACCGATAGTTCCAAAAAGCAACTATTGGCACCGATTAATCGTTTAAACCGATATATCAGTCTGCCTCTATTCTAAAGCTCCGTTCACACTGTCAGCGAGTTTGTTGATGGGTGTCGCTGGTCTCTGTACTCTCTGTCGCTAGTTGCCATTGCTAGTGGGAATCGCTCCAACGTTATTGGTTGGATATACTGCAGGTAAAACCAAGATATTATCATTTTAATTTGGCAAGGATTCCATTTTTTGTCTCTTATAATGAACATTATGCAGGGGAGAGTTTTTTATATAAACTGCATCAGTGCTCAGTGCATCATAACTTGAACACAACTAACAATCTGTCAGTGTGTGAACAAACTCACAATGCCGCCAATTTCTGGCACGTCATCTAATTTTATTTGCTAAAAATTCATATTTTGAAGGGGAGAGATTTTTTTAAGTGAATTGCTGCTGTGCCTGATGCATCATATCATTACGTTCACACTGCCAAAGCAGCAACATTTTTCATTTTCAATGAGAGTTGACGATTTGAGGCAACATGGCCGACAGCGACCAACTTTGTGACCTTCAGCGATTTAATCGCTTTCGGTGTGAACGTCCATTTATGAGGATATTTTTGAAATGCTGTTTTGTGCTACTTCGCATATTTGAGTTGTACTGGTTTCAATGACCTACTGGATTGAGACATTTGTCTGCCATGGCTTTCTATCTATTAACGCATTGTGTGTTTACATGTGAATGCTTTTAGGGGAAGTTCACAACAGCGAGTGATGTGTGGGCGTTTGGAGTAACTCTCTGGGAGATCTTCACTTTATGTAAAGAGCAGCCCTACAGCCTGCTGTCTGATGAACAGGTCATTGAGAACACAGGAGAGTTCTTCAGAAACCAGGGGAGACAGGTACAGACACACCAAAGTTCATCATGCATTACAAAGTAAGGTTGAGTTCAGTGGATAAAAACTGGACTGTATATTGCATTGAATAAAAGTGAAAACAAATGAAGCCACTTGGACAAATGGCAAAAACTAGGGGGGGGGGTTGCAATGTGAAGCATTTCCCATGTTTCCATTAATCATGGTAGAAATATTGGAGGGGGTTGTACTTGCTTGTTTTGACCTTTGGGGGGATTACCTCCCCAATCCCCCCCAACTCTGCACCCCTCCTTGTTGTATTTACTTGAACAAACTGTACAGTGACATTCAAGATCTTGATTTTAAGTCAATTGAATTAAAGAAGTAAATGTAAAAAGTCTCAACAAATTGGACAGAATTTCAGGGTTCCCGCCGATCCTTAAAATGTCTTAAATTCAGTTTTCCAAACTTTAAAGTGTGAAAACATGACACTGTATTTTCCCCACACACGTGGGGCGTTTGAGTGTTTCCAGCTGTTGCGGAGCAGTTTGAAAACATTAGGTCATATCGTCAATTTATGACATGCGATCACTAATGATCCTCTGTTGATGATGATATAAAGTTGATGAAATATGACAATGTTTACCTTTAATTGTTTATATTGTGATACGTTATAGATTATTGTAGGAGTTCACATTTTATTTCCCTTATCTGTTTGAGTAAGCAGCTGGATGCAAAGTGCAAACATTTCAAAATAAGAGTCCCCCATTTACTGATAAGCAATGTCAAAAAAGCCATGTTGAATGCGTGCCCCAGCCTGTTTAAATAAGAGTCTGCGATACATGATTTATTTATTGATACATGATCTGTAAGATTGTGTGGGTTTGTTTTAGTATGGGGATATGGTATTAATTGTATTTGTCCAGGTCTTGAAAAAGGTCTTAAAAACTCTGCAGCAACCCTGAATTCTCATTTGCAAGTCTTATTAACTACTTTTACTTCGTCATGTTCATATTCTCACTCTTTTCTAGATTTTTCTCTCTGCACCACCGCTCTGCCCATCCTCTCTGTTTGAGCTGATGATGCATTGCTGGAGTCGTGACATCACAGATCGGCCCTCTTTTCACAGTTTGTATCAGGCCCTGCGAACTTTGTACCCCATTCATGACTGACACCTGCTCTACTTAACCTGGAGGAGAATTGTTACCATGATGATACGTCTGGAAGTATTCTGACGGCTCTTCCAGCCAATCAGCGAAGTGGAGCCAGAACATTATAGCCACAATGTAGCGTCATCAGAGCGTTAGGAATCCAATGGAGGGGAGATCTAAAGATGATGAGATTTTACCAAAGGCATTTATTCATGAATTAATTTCCATTGGAACTCAAAGACATCTTTCCAATCCGTACACTTTTTTCCTTTGTCTTTTATGCCTTTATTATAAGTGTCTATTTGTCATTTCGTTGTTATATTCTTTGTCAAGAAGAACAGTGTCTCCTGAGCCTACTGTATATTCTAGGCGTAAAGAACCAACTGGAGGAATGTTGTATTTGTCAGAACTGTGGTTGTGTATGGTGAAGCACTGCTGTCTTTGTTATTTTCTTTTTTATTTCGTTCAATGCAAAAAAAATGAAGAAATCATATTCTAAATTAGTATTTGTCTTGCTTTGCTGAATATCTAAACATCTTTAAAACAAGATACATTTATTTAAAAAGCAAAATGGCATACGTTATTCCATCTTGTGTTCAGATAATTCAAACAAAAATTGGGGAAAATAAACCTGTTTTCCCTTTGAAATGAGTATTTCTCTGAAAACTTCATGTAATTTGAAATGTATCTTGTTTTAAGGACGTTTTGAAAGTTTTACTGGTAATCAAGACAGAATTACTGACTAAGAAGGTGATTTTTTTTGCGGTATTTGTCCTATTTTCGTTCCTTATTTACCCCCACACTGGAGATATGTCTTGATTATTCTGAATATGTGGATAGTATGATATTAAATGTTTTGCTTTCTGAATTTGAATGTTATTTTACAGGTTCTTTGGAGATAGCCGGGCTGGAGACTTGCTCTTGCCTGGACCTAGCAGAACTACTGTTATAGTTAGATTAAAAACCCTTTCAGAGGCGAAAGGAGAGGGTTATAGAGCCAACAATGGACTGACGTGCAATTGAATGCACTGTTTCCTTCCCCCAACTTATAACAGGCCACTTTACATCAACATGAAATCAAAATCCAACCCTCTTTCTTGATACATGTTTTTGGTCTTAATATGCACGATTTATCATTCCAAAGAAAAGGTTTGTTTGACGTTTTCATCTAAAGTAACTTTTATTTTTCGGCTGTCTATTGGTTAATGTTAATGAATAGTCAAGTAGATATTTTGGCATTGTTTTAAGCTACTGTTGTTGGCAATACATGTTTTTTTGCCAGTAGTAAATGCAGTAATTTAATGTTGTAAATGAATGTGACAAATATTACCATAATATTAGCAAAAAAACAATCGATTTTGAAAAAGAAGCATAACGATTGGGATAAGTCAAAGGTTTTTTTTTTTCCTCCAAAATATGTCGCATTTTGGAAATAAAATGGGTTGCGAATGCATTTCATGCTGTCTTTATTATTCAGCAAAAATGGCAATACTTTGACCCAACAGCCAGACAAACTCAACTCAGTTGCATAGGAAACTCTACAACCCCTCAATGTTGGCAAACAGTTCTACGATTGCATTGTTGTTGAATCTCTGTCAATTAAGTCTGTCTGAGGATGAAATACTGGCCCAATTAAATTGAAAATAGATTCATTTTATCTTGATCTCTGTAGAAGGCACATTATGTGTGTGTATGTGGGGTGGGGGGGGGGGGGGGGGGGGGGGTATTCAAGGTTAAATTTATTTAAAGCACATTTTGACTATCTTTTTAATCCACTTTAATGTTTAAAAAACTGTTTAATGTCTTGTGAAAGTATACGAGACTTGCACCCAAAAAAAAAAAAAAGATTTAATGAACTATGACAAATACCTGTTATTTCCTTCTTTTTCCATCAGCTTCTATTAGTTTCTAAAGCATTCCTTTTCCATATTTTGTGTTTACTGTATTTCAGAAATTGTCTTAAAATGTACAGAAGTTTTTTTGTTTGGCTGCTGAGAGGTTTCGGCTATGCAGGATGTTTGAAAGTCCTCCAATAGCGCTGGGATTTAGATTGAATGTTGGTGAATGGAAAACCACAAAAAAAAAACGTATTCTCCCAGAAGCCTTTGCTGAAGTGAGCCTGAGACAGTTTCTGTTGTCACTTATCACAGTTTGCTTTTCAGAACATATACAGTACTATAGTGTGTGTGTGTGTGTGTGTGTGTGAATAATGATTGTATGTGCTCCTTTTTTAAGTGAAATTTCTTTTATCAAATAGCACGCAATAATGGTCTTTCATTCCATCAACTCTTCACGTGTCCTTCATGTACATTGCATAAACAGAGTAGATACTTTATGTATAGTAATATATTGGGGACCAAGGAAGACTTGTTTTCTTTTATCTTTTTTCTATTTTCCATATTAAATATCAAATTTGCTGTAACATGGGTCCTTCAGTGTGTGTTTTAGTTTTAACTTCTGTTTATCAGCAACTTGATGTGTGATTGAAGATTGTGAGCTTCAATAATAGGAAATGATGTCGATGTTTCGGTGCTTCACACCCTTTTCTCTTATGCACATTAACATTATTCCTACTTGCTCCTTCCATATTAGCAACGAAAGCTGATATTAAATATAAAAAGCTGACTTTGATGGCAGACCACAGAGTATGTTACAACAGTCCAAACTAATAGATGACGTTTTAATGTGTGCATGTAGGGCTTAATGCCATCCGAAATGTGGGATGTCCAGAAAACCTTGAAAAAATACGTAGGATACACAAACAGTATTTTATACCAGTTTTACACTTTAAATCAGCATTCTTTAATATATTTAAAGGGATTGTTTACCCAAAAATGAAAATTATCTCATCATTTACTCACCCTCATGCCATCCCCGATATGTAGGCCTTACTTTCCTCTACAGAATATTTTAGCTCTGTAGGTCCATACAATGCATGGGTGAATGGGTGCCAAAATGTTGATGCTCCGAAAAGCACATAAAGGCATCATAAAAGCAATCCTAATCCATACGACTCCAGTGTTTTAATCCATATCTGCAGAAGTGATATGATAGGTGTGGGTGAGAAACCGATTTAAGTCCGTTTTTACTTGAAATTCTTCTCCCTGCCCAGTAGGGGGCGATAAGCATGAACAATGTGAGTCACCAAAAACACAAGAAGAAGATTGTGAAAGTGATTTAAGATTTACACATTTCATTTTCATAACACAATTAAATCTAATTAAATTGTGTAATGTTTAGCCAAATATAATTAATATAACTGAAAGGTTCACTCGGTGCATTTTGAAGTATGGCTTACACTGACACCTAGCGTCCTGGAAGCTGCATCATTCAATCCCAGGAACTTTCAGTTACCAATGCCATTGTATAAATTCACTATGCACAGTAAACCAGGATTCATTTAACCCATGAATGAAAGTGTCCAGTCACGTGGCAGTTAAGCTAGAAGTTTTCAGCTGGTCATGTGATGCTATCATGGCTGCCCCCATGAGGCGCCCCTGCCCTATGTGGAATAAAAGAGCTTTTATAAGGTTACTAATATGACCGAACTCTTCACCTGACATGAGTGGTCATGATTTTATGACAGTTCATTTCTTTAGAAGTAAAACATTTTAAATTATGGAGAAAAAAAAAATACTGACTGCAGCTTTAAAATGTGTATTTTTATGTATTTATTTATTTATTTTTGTTAAACATTGCTCCATTTAATTGGAATTTAATATAATATAATATATTAATTTAATTATGCACAATTGGTGGCTGAAAGGTTGTAATCTTTATAATACTCTTATTTATGATTATATTGAAAAGCTCGCGAACATCTGCTGTTACTAGAGAGATTCCAGGAGCGTCACGTGATCAGTCCGTAGAGGAAGAATGAAGAGAGAAAAATTGTCTGCTGGCGTCCGACAACACACTTAAAGGCAAGTTAAACATCGACATATGATCGAAACGACGCTTTACATTTCTCAAACCTTTGCGTTTACGTGTTACTCCGGCGTTGTAACGCGGCTTTAATAGTTTTACGCCAGTTAAAGCGCTGAATCTGATGGCTGTAATGTCAAGCAAACCGCTCGAGCTCCGAGGATAACAAACAAAGACTGCACTATAAATCGCATTTACTTTATTTCTGTCATTATTGTGCTTGGTAGTTCAAGTTTTCCTTAATTTACGAAAACAAACCAGTTTGGCAATGTTAGATCAGCTTTTTAAAAGCTCACTAGTCGTTGTTAAGCCATGCATGTGTGCTACAGATTTGATCTGGCTTCATATTTCTACAGCTTTGTCATGTTTGTTGGACATATTTTACTTCCACTTTGTATTTTTAAACCCATACTGATTAAAAGCAGTTGCCTGGGTCACTGAAACTTTAGTTGGGAGCTTTTGAGTCGCTAACCATGTGTGTATGCAGTGGTGGTATCATATAGTAATACCATAGTTCTTTAAAATATATATATATATATATATATATATATATATATATATATATATATATATATATATATATATATATAGTGGTATTTACATGGTTGTTCCAGCATACTTCAGAAAATACCAGGGTATTACTATCATGGCGGTGTCCCAAAACCATTGTAATAGCATGCCACTTTGTGTTGGGCTTTGTGAGTTGGATAGAAAACAAAAGAGATTTATAAAGCTACCATATGCACTCTCTTCAAGCAAAACATTTCATAAAGAAGAGGCATGTTAGGAACAATAGGTAGATCAAATGTTCAGTTAATATTTAGACACTTTCTGGGTGCATAATTAGTGGTGCATAATGTGACCAGTTGGTTCAAAGTCATTGTTTTGAGAAAAGTTCTAGCATAATGTGTATTGAGATTAGTTTGATACTGTGTTATCTAATGCAAAAACATGAAGTCCGGCTTAAAGGGATAGTTCACCCAAAAAATGAAAAGTCTCTCATCGACTTTCTTCTATTGAACACAAATATTTTTTTAATTAATTCAAGCTCAGTCAAGCATTTTTCTGACGCCTATATTTTTTTTTCTCCATTTGCATGTACATTTGCGATGAGCTGGTTTTTCCTGTTTAATTCAGTCTGTGGTCATATCCTAGACCCTATAGCTCATATTAAAGCTAAAAAACTTAAAACAAGAGGCTCAATAAAGACACTTGTGGCTGAAGGCAGAGAAGATGAACTTACTACCAGCACACTGTTAACGCTGCCAGAGCGAATTGTTTTTCTGATTTAATCTCCAAAAATGTTTAGTCCAATAAAGTATTTTCGGTGCTATGAACACAGTACTTAATCCTGTTGTCACCCTGACCAGTTTTTCATCAACAAAATTGATGTCTTAAGATCTGGCATCTCCCACTCTCCACTAGACTTTACTGACCTAACTTCAATTTCATCTCATTTGATCAAATTTGACACTGTACAACTCTCTCTGTGTCATATGAAGCCTGCTTCCTGTTCTATTGATGTTGATCCTTCACGTCTTCTTGTGGAAGCACTAGATACTACTGGTCCCAGCATAGTGTCTATAGCCACGGTTTTCAAACTGGGAGTTGCGCATCCCCAGGGGGGTGCCAGAGCATGTCAGGGAGGCACAGAGACTGATGATAAATTCCCCAAGTGAAACCAAAACATACATAAATACCGTAAAAATGAATTGTGAAGATAAATGAAAATGTGATTAGCTTAATAGACCATAGTCCAGCTTAATAGACCGTAGCTCTATGGCACTATAACATTGCATATCATGCAAGAGTGCATCCATGTACCAGTTGCGAGAGCACGAATCTCTCTGCCCGTCCTTGGCTCTCGCTCAAAACTGGACGCTTGCTCTCAGATATACGTTGCTTTATGAAATCTCCCTGCTCTCGCTCAGATAGTGCATGTGCATCTGTTTTAGGGTGCGTTCACACAGAAAACGATACATTTAGTCCTGGTTCGCTTAGCGTTCACACTGGCATTTTAACACAGGACCTAAAGATGCAAAACAAAAGACATAAGGATTGGGTCACACCCTCATTGATACTTGCCGAACATTCAACACAATGCTGGCTGCTTAACATTTTGAACACTTGAGCATTTTTGTGCGTTTTTTCCAGTATATTGGAAATATGGTCATCGGACCAAATGTTAATAAGGAACTTTACCTCCTCATTGCTCCATGTTTGCCCTCCGCTCATTTTGTTTTGTGTACACCACTCTTACCGCTCTAAGTCAATCTAATCACGTGATTTTTAGGGTCGCATCTCGTGACATCACATCCTGTTATTGGTCCGTTTAGATGTCTTCGGTTCATGCTGCGTTCATATATCAGTCGAACCACACCACTATTCAGGGGTCTCGGTCCGCTTGTTTGGTGCGCCCCAAGGTTCGAATGGCAACATTCAGAGCAATCGCACCAGAGTTTGTTTTAATCGAACCAAACCCGCCAAGTGTGAGCACACCCTTAAAGCCACACAGCTCTGAGTTTGTTCATTCATATAAATATTCTGCCTCTGCAGATGTGTTATATCAAGGGAGGAAAGATTCCAGAGTTTGAGTAATGAACTAATTTATGCCGGTATTTATAAAAAAAAAATCAAAAATTTTTTTAAATTGAGTTTTTGCGGGAAATACCGCATAGGCCTAATACATGATTAAATTCGTATTGTAAGAATGATAGGCTATTCTGATGCTCGCTGACCATGTAAGTGGACGATGTAAGTGTCTAGGACGCAGAAACAAAATCACGATGTGTCCATTATTACGAGTTCATCGTGATATCGGGTCGATGTGTCTTCGTGCGTTTGAGACAAGTGCAGTTTCATATTTGGACGGAGATTGGCTCATGTGATGTGAGTTTATCACAGATAATTTATAGGCTAAAAAGTTAAGGAATTCCATTGTCATGAGGACAAACCATATTTTTGATGAAAATAATGCAAAATATGGTTTCATATTATTAAAAAATATATATATATTTAACCGTCTATCACGCATCTGTGCATAACTCATTGCCAAATGAGACTATCAGACTGAATTAAAGGTTATTGATCATCACTGGTGAATTGGTCCAGCACCTGAAATAAGATACATTTACACTAGAGGACAATACATGAAATAACTTCAAATAACTGCCCAGAATTTACTTGCTGTTTATATATATATATATATATATATATATATATATATATATATATATATATATATATATATATAGTACATTTAGCATAGGCTATGTTATTTATTATTTACTTTGCTATTGTAAAGGCCTATATGATATTTTCTCAGAGGGGTACTTGCTGTCCAAGACTTTGAAAACCTCTGGGTAGGTTTGCACCAGCTGTGCATAAGATGTCACTTAATGATATAGGCAATTTAGCTTATGTAAATGACAATATTTAATAACTGTATCTAAAATTAATGAGGGATAATAAATAAATACTAATACAACAGGCTGAAAAAATAGATATTTATTCATTTTAATACCTTGACAGTTTCAAACTTGACCGGGCAGTGTACACAGGTGCACCTTTAGATCAGTTTCATGCTGAAGTAAATTTTTTTACATAATGTTTTCTCCTGTTAATGTAAATGTGTGTAAATGCCAACATCATCATATATGTCAAAAGGACCCCTAGCCTGTCAACCAAAAGTCAAATTTAAGCCTAAATTTAAAAGTGCAATGCTCAAATATTTAGTAGTGTGTAAATTGTGACTTGGTGCCCATTTACATTACAACTAGGCTAAGTTGTAATGTACGTAGAGCTGGTCCAGCCAGCCACAGGTCTGTAGTACATAGCGCCCTAATTAATAATACTCTTCCATCCAGTTTTATACATGCTGTAGTGCAGCCCCTGCTTAAAAAGGCAAATCTTGATTGAAATTATCGGCCCATTTTCATTCTAAAGTTCTGAAGAAGGTTGTTTTTCATCAGCTTTCCTCGTTTTTAAATTAAAAATGAAATTTTAGACAAATATCAGTCCGGCTTCAGAACAAGACACATCCCTGAGTCTAATCTCCTGAAAGTGACAATTGATTTGTTATTAACTGTGGACTCTGGGAAGTGTGCCTTTCTAGTTTTGCTAGATCTCAGTGCAGGCCTTTGACACGATCGACCATACCATTCTTCTGAAGCATTTACAACAGTGGGTTGGAATTCAGGGTAGTGCACTTAATTGGTTTGCCTCTTTCCTCAAAGATATAACGTTTTCAGTTGAGGTTGGAAACTCTGGAGTACCTCAAGGCTCCATTTTAGGCCCTGTACTATTTTCTTTATAAACTTAGCGAAAAAAGAAACGTACTTTCACTTTCAACTGCTTTTATTTTCACCAAACTTAAAGGTTTAATATGTAAGATTCAGAAACCCTTGTTATTAGTGACACCTGTGGCCATTAAGTGAACTGCAGCAGCTACCTGTTGCTCGTGCACACACTCAATAGGGATGAGAGTTAGTGAGCATCGACCAAAACAATGATGTAACGTACAAAGAGACTGAACATGATTCACTGACATCATGCTGACAGATGAGGTAGCGTAATTAAAATTACACATTTTATGATTGTTTTACTACGAATAAACTACTTATCAGCTAACATAGCATACTGATACACACATACAGCTACATACTACCGAAATATACTAGACAGTTTACTGTTGCACTATTGTATGTCATATGTTGTACTAAGAATAAGAAACCAGCATATTTTCTTACATTTATCCTGTATAACTGACTTTTTGTATAAAGAGAAGATTGTTGAAATTATTTGTATTTTACGAAGCAAGGTAGCTTGCAATTCGTCAGCGTTAGCAGGCAAGATCATGTTTGCTAAAATTACACCGTTCAATCCTTATGGCACTATATATCACATGCTTTGCTGTTATGTAAGCTTACCAGTCCAATAAGAAGAACGCCAATTCAGGATCAGTTTTGATCCCCACAACTTTTTTTTTTTACAGTTAAACAAATCTAAGACAGAAGTCCTAGTTTTTGGCCCTTCTAATTCCATTACAATGTTAACAAGAAATTTAAGACCTTTATCTTCAAATGGGTGTTTCTCAGTCCTATCACGCCTTCAGCTGGTTCAAAACACTGCTGCTAAGCTTCTGACTGGGACCAGAAAAAGAGATGGTATCTCTCCAATGCTGGCATCTCTCCACTGGCTTTACTGTTCAATACAGGATCCAGTTCAAAGTTTTAATGTTTGTTTACAAGGGCTTGCATGGTCTGGCACCTGAGTACATTTCTGGTTTAATTTCTCTGCATCATTTCTCTAGACCAGTTGTTTCCAACCCTGTTCCTGGAGGTCCCCCAACCCTACACATTTTGGATATCTTCCTAATCAAACATGCCTGATTCAACTCATCAGCTCGTTAGTGGAGACTCCAAGACCTGAATTGGGTGTGTCAGAAAAGGGAAATATACCAAATGTGCTGTGATGGGGAACCTCCAGGAACGGAGTTGCATGGGAACCATTGCTCTAGACCTTTACGGAGACTAAATAGTTTACGGTTAACTTTTCCCAGATCAAGATTTAGAAATGTAAGAAAATTTAAGGGTGGCCAAGCCTTTTCAGTTGCAGCACCAAGGCTTTGGAATAAGTTACCTTTACATATTAATTCTGCTCCAACTCTTGATGATTTTAAATCACATTTTATAACGCACTTGTTTTTTTTTTTTTTGCATTTGATATATTGCAATTGTAACCTTATTAGTTTTACTCTTTTGTGCATTGTTTTAATCTCCTTTTGTGAATGTTTTGTTCTGGTATTATTGTAATGCATACCTCTTTTTTAACTAGTTTAATTGTACAGCAGTTTGGCCAACAGTTGTTTTTAAATGTGCTATATAAATACATGTGACTGACTGAATGACAGAAGAATATTTAAGCTCTGTTGGTCCATTCAATGCAAGTGAATGGTGATCAGACCTTGGAATAATCACATAAAGGCTGCATAAATGTAATCCATATGACTCCAGTGGTTAAATCCATGTCTTCAGTATTGTGAGAAAGGGGTGAGAAACAGATCAATATTTAAATCCTTTCTTACAATAAATCTCCACCATTGTCCAGCCAGTCTGTACCAGTAGGTGGCGAAATGCACAAAGAATGTGAATCATCAAAAAACAAATGAAGAACGTGGAAGTGACAGTGGATTTTTATTGTAACCCACACCTATCATATTGCGTCTGAAGACACAGATTTAACAACTGGATTTGTATGGATTACTTTTATGCTGACTATATTTGCTTTTTGGAGCTTAAAAATTCTGGCCACCATTCACTTGCATTGTATGGACCTACAGAGCTGAGATATTCTTAAAACTCTTTGTATTCAGCAGAAGAAAGTAAGTCATAGACATCTGGGATGGGATGAGGGTTAGTAAATGATGGGAGAATTTTCATTTTTGGGTGAACTATCACTTTAATTGTCCAAATACTTTTTAGGGCCACTGTACATGGGGATTAGTATAATATAATTGGTATTATGATGCCAGTATTATATATAAATATTCTGCTTTAACTATGCCAGTCGGTGCCAATGAAGCATGACATCACTGAAGAAGTCTAAATGGAAAACCAAAGACTCTTTGTCACATGGTTTTTGCTCTACATCTGGTTCATGGAAAGTTTAGTCATAAGCCACAGAACTTGATGATGATACTTAAGAAAGAGGAATTTGCTTCATTTAAAGTAGGTCTAATGTGTAAAGTGGGATGTACCAATGTGAATTACACCTCAGTGATGGACTGTATGTGGTGGCTGTTGTGTTTATTTTCAGTGGAAGAATGGAATGGAGATACTTCACATGTGCTGGTGTTTTGATTGATGGCAGGAAGCTTTCCTCTTGTGAAGGGTTGACAGACCAGTTTTGAATGGTGAGCACCAACATATAAAGCTTCCCACAGCATCTAAATATCTTATGATTGATTCAAGGGCTGAGCAGTATAGCTAAAACCTCTCAATATGTATGTATTGTCTCTGAAAGGCCTTTAAATTGTGACTTTTTTTTTTAATTAGACCAAACTACCATTGAGTAAAATTCAAGGCTGGTTAAATCAATAATCAAGGTTTTCAATGTTTTACTAACTGTACTCAAGGAAGAATTAATTCTATTAATACATTTTAATTTTACACTGTTTTTCTGATTTTTTTAATCCATTGAAATAGACATTTTGAACTGATTAAAATAACCAAACTCTTAACACCATTTGCTGAAGTCAAAGACCAGCTATAATGCAGTGTTGGTATAGTCTGAATCAATTAATTGAAATAGACAGTTTAAACTGATTCAAATCACCAACTCTAATGCCATTTTGCTGAAGTTTTAATCAGTTCATTGAAATAACTAACTCTAACGCCATTTTGGTTTGAATCAGTTCAGTGAATTGAGCAGTTTGAACTGATTCATATGACCAACTCCTAACGCTGTTTTGATGAAGTTTGAATCAGTTCAGTGAACTGAACACTTTGATCTGATTCAGATGACCAACACTAGTATCATTTTGCTAAAGTTTGAATCAAATCATTGAAATGGTCAATTTGAACTGATTCAGTTGATCAACTCTAATGCTGTTTTGCTTAAGTTTTAATCAACTCATTTAAATTGCCACTTTGAACCGATTTAAATGGCCAATTCTAATGCAATATGTAGCTGATTTTGGCACGGTGGAGGGCGGGGCCGGGTCGTGACTCAACACGCCCGGTCCCATATTAGGCTAATCAAGCCACCGAGAGGGATAAGGGCCGATCACAGAGGGCGGTGCGGGAGAGAGAGATCCTTACTGACATGTCCGCCGTCCTATGTGTTTGTCTTTTGAGTTTTACATTAAACCTTTATTTGTATGTCAAGCCGGTCTCTCGCCTCTTCCTTGCCTGTGAGGGTGAACTTCTTTACACTGATGTTTACTTTAGTTTGAACTAATTCAAATGACCAACTCCCATTTCTGCAAAAGTTTAAATCAGAACTGCTTTTAAACTATCTGAACACTGCCTTAACATTCTTATGCTCCCAAGACATGAGACAAATTTCAAGAATAGTAGTTAGTGGTAGTATTGTAAACTCATTTTCTATTGATTTCTATTTCAGAGACAGGGCTTCTCGCCATCATGAAGTTGAACGAGAGAAGTGTGGCACATTACGCCACGTGCAACTCCCCTCCAGACAAGACAGGCTTTCTCTTTAAGAAAGGGGACCGGAACACATCGTACCACCGTCGCTGGTTCATTCTGAAGGGCAACATGCTCTTCTACTTGGAGGAGAAGGAAAGTCGAGAGCCGATTGGGGTAATCGTCCTCGAGGGTTGTACGGTGGAGCTCTGCGAGTCCGAATCTGAAGAGTTCGCCTTTGCCATTAAATTTGACTGCTTCAAAGCAAGATTGTATAAGATGGCCGCAGAGAGCCAGGCTGCAATGGAGTCATGGGTCAAAGCACTATCACGGGCGAGTTTTGACTACATGCGGCTGGTCGTGAAGGAGTTGGAGAGGCAACTGGAGGAGGTACAAGGAGCAAGATCTTCACAGGGGAAAAACAAGGCGAAGAAACACCTGCCACAAGTGCAGGGAGAAAGAGCAACAGGTTTCCGAACTGCCAACCCATCAAGTCAGAACGTTGCCATAATGGGGCCTTCGCTGCTTCATGGACAAACAGAAGAGGAGTTGTCCACTTTAGGGAGTTCTTGTAGGGAAAACGAGGTGTCTTGGAGCAAGCCCGCCAGTGTGGCTAACGGTGTCGGCGAGGGTTGCGTCTGGGTTGGGGACTGCAGTGGGAGGGGCGATGGAGTCAGACCACCTCCAGTTCCTCCTCGGAGGAAGGCCAACGGCGGGCCACAGGAGAGCCCCGTTTCACCCGGCACAGGGTGTTTCTCCAAACTGCACGACTGGTATGGGAAAGAGGTGGCTGAACTTCGAATAGAGTGGCTTAAGAGTCAGTAAAGCAGCCAAGCCTTGAATGTGCTGGAGGGGAAGGTGGATGGGAGCATCTGCTTGAGACTCGACCCAAAATATCCATCCCCACACATAATGGTGGGTTACAATGTTTGGTGCAATCTCAGTCAAGAGCTTTCTCTGACTTTCAGATTAGATTGGTGCTCTTGTTAGTTGAAGAACAGAGATAGTAGGCCAAATAAATCTATAAACTGAGAGATATTGATGCATCAGAATCTTAGCCACTTGTTGGACAGCTTGTTGTTTTTAGACCATTGAAACAAGACCAAGACATTTTTTTTAAAGGAATAGTTGACCCAAAAATGAAAATTCTGTCATGTACTCACCCTCATGTCATTCTAAACCCAAATGACTCCCTTTCTTTTGTGAAACAAAAGGAGATATTTTGCAGAATGTTTTTTTTTTTATACAATAAAAGTGAAAGAAAAGCACCATAATAGTGGCCCATATGCCTTGGGCTCTTTTGAAGCCATATGATAGCTTTGTGTGAGGAACAGTTTTATGGAAATCTTTATTCACTGAAAATGCAATTTCATATGGCTTTGGAAGACTTGGAAAATAGCAGAGTTGTTGCATGGACTGTTTTTAGGGGGTTTTTTGTTGTCATTTTTGAAACTCAACATACCCATTCTCCATTACAAAAAGAGAACACTGGACATTTTACAAAGAAGGAAAGTCACATGGGTTCGGAACAACATGAGGGTGAGTAAATGATGACAGAATTATTCTTTTGAAGCCTTGCACTTAACTTCATCTTGGGACTTTCCTAGAACCTCATGTTGAAGTGTCATTGTTTTACTTGCCATTACCTTTTCATTTCTGTTTCGTTTTTAAATGAAGGCCTTCCATTGCAATTTCCTTTTTGGTCTTGATAAAAAGAAAAGCGGTACAACATCCATGTTTTCGTTATCAAAAATACCATGAATGTTACATTAAATGCACAATTACGGATTCAATACAAGTTAAGCTCAATGGACAATACTTGTGACATTTAATATTCATTTCCACAATTGTCATTTCTACTCGTCCCTTCTTTTCTTTAAAAAAAGCAAAATCAGTTTCAGTGAGGCACTTACAATGGAAGTGCATTTGGCCAATCTGTAAATGTTAAAATACTCGCCGTTTCAAAAGTATAGCCGCAAAACATACAATATGCATGTTAACATGATTTTAGTGTGAAACAACTTTACAACTCAATACACAAGTTTTAACAGAAGAAGTGCTTTTATAAAATTATAAGCTTAATATTTATGCCTTTTAAACCCTCTAAAATTTGGCTCCATTCACTTCAATTGTAAGTGTCTCTCCAGAACCTAGATTTTTATTTTAAGGGCAAATTCATTTTTGTTGTAATCAGCATCATGCCTCAAATGCTGCGCTTCACTTGTATTGAACCCGGAATATTCCTTGAAGTTGCCAGAGCTGGTCTGTGGCAAATGTAATAATTTTATATAAAAAAAAAACAACATTTTGAATAACGGCACAATTTTTTTTTTTTTAAACCTATTACAATAATACAATTATGTTATGCAAATGTCTTGGCGGTTGTCAAAAGTTAGTGCTTTGTGAGGAGATGTTAAATTAAACCTGCCAATTCATAAATGCCATGATCATTTTCAGGGACGCAAACTACTTGCCTTTTCTAAGATAATTTGCCTGTATTTTAGGTAAAATTGTCTTCATTTTACTTTTTAAAACAACGTAAGGGGGGTACTTTGTTTAAACACTTAAAGTTTTCAATACAACAAACAAACGAACTGTAAAATACCAGAGAAACAACTGCTATGACTTTTTTTTTTTTTTTTTTTTTTTTTTTTTTTTTTTAAGTTTGTAATATTGTCCCAGACAATGGACCGAACAGTTCATATTTTATCTTTGTGGGAGCATGCCAAGACGCATGAAAGCTGTGATTGAATAACAGGGTTATTCCACCAAATATTGATTTCTGAACTCTTCCTAAGTTCAAGATGTGTATTGTGTTGTTTAAAAATGAATATGAACTTGTTTTCTTTGCATTATTCGAGGTCTGAAAACACTACAGCTTTTTGGGTTATTTTGACCAGTTGTCATTTTCTGCTAATAAATGCTCTAAATGACAATATTTTTATTTTGAATTTGGGAGAAGTTTTGTCAGTACTTTATAGAATAAAACAAAAGTTAATTCTACTCAAACATATACCTATAAATAGTAAACTGATAATTTTGCTGTGGTCTCTTAATTTTTTCCAGACATGTAGAGATATATATATATATATATATATACAGTAGGTTTTAATGTTGTGGCTGATCGGCACACACACACACACACACACACACACACACACATATATATATACACACACACTACCGTTCAAAAGTTTAGGGTCACTTACTCATTCTTTTTTTTTTTTTTTTTCACATTTTACAATAATAGTAATGTCATCAAAACTATAGAATAATGGAAATGGAAATTTGGGAATTATGCTGTGAAAAAAATTAAATAAAATAACTAAACACTATATTATATTTTAGCGTCTTCAAAGTGGCCACACTTTGCCTAGATTTTACAGAAATGTACTCTTGGCATTTTCTCAACCAGCTTCTTGAGGTGTCACCCTGGGATGCTTTTTAAACAGTATTGAAGGAGTTCCCATCTATATGTTGGGCACATAGTGGCTGCTTTTAATTATTCGGTCCAAGTCATCCATTTTTCCAAAAACATTTTTTTTTTTAAATAACATTTTATTTTTTGTAATTAAATTAATATGTTGGCACAATTATGTTTTTGTCTACAAAAAGAATTTCAAACATTTAAGCATACACCTTCAGATCAAAAGGTTTTTAAGATAATGAGAAACATTTCAGGCAAGTGACCCCAAACTTTTGAACGGTAGTGTATGTATATATATATGTATGTGTATGTGTATATGTGTGTACCGATCAGCCACAACATTAAAACCTCTCTCATCATCAAGGCATTTCCGTACACAGATCTGCCGCTCACTGGATGTTTTTTGTTTTTGCCACCATTCTGAGTAAATTCTAGAGACTGTTGTGTGTGTGTGTGAAAATCCCATGAGTTTAGCAGTTACAGAAATACTCAATCCAGCCTATCCGGCACCAACAATCATGTCACGATCCAAATCGAGATCATATTTTTTTCCCCCATTATGATGGTTGATGTGAACATTAGCTGAAGCTCCTGACCCGTATCCACATGATTGTATGCACTGCACTGCTGCCACACGATTGGTTGATTAGATAATCACATGGATGATAGTTGGTGCCAGATGGGCTGGTTTGAGTATTTCTGTAACTGCTGATCCCCTGGGATTTTCACACACAACAGTCTCTAGAATTTACTCCGAGAGAGCGGCAGTTCTGTTGAAGGAAACGCCTTGTTGATAAGAGCGGTCAACAGAGAATGGCGAGACTAGTTTGAACTGATAAAGTCTACAGTAACTCAGATAACCGCTCTGTACTATTGTGGTAAGAGGAATATCATCTGAGAATAGCATTCTGAAAGTGTATGTTAAGGCCGCTGTTTTGCCGGCACGAGGGGGACCTACGAAATATTAGGCAGGTGGCTTTAATGTTCTGGGTGATAAGTGTGTGTGTATATATATATATATATATATATATATATATATATATATATATATATATATATATATATATATATATATATATATATATATGAGCACCTGCAGTATACATTTATTCATTTTTAGGCTTAGCTTTGCTGTGCTTAATCTTATTGTTCTTACCAATAAGTCAATGCTTTGCCTTGCTTAAAACTGACCAAGTTTAGCCATCATCCTGTGACCAAGTTTTAGTACATTATAGAAAATACATAGACAGCTTTCAGAATAATGGCTTTTTCTAATATGCTTTTATGCCCTTTTTAATGGTCAGGATTCATTCATACAGAGAGATGAACTGGTACGTTTTAAAGTTGTACATTGTGTGCAATCCTGCAATCATATTTTGGGAGATTTTAGACACTAAGTAGCATCCTATACAGGCCTTTGTGTTTATATACAACTGTTAAATGCCACAATAAAAACAGAATGCTGCTGCAATTAAGATAAAATAATTGTGCTTTTAATATGAACAGTTTTTGTATTAATTGTTACATTACAGGACCGCTGCAATAAAGTTTACTATACTGTGTACTCGATCTCATTACTGTTGTATTCTATCGGCCTGCTTTGAGTATTTGGTCAATACAGGCATTGAAATGAAATATGGTCATATATTTAAGACTGTAACTACCACTATGTTTTCTGACCAATCAAATAAAAATGAACATTATAAAATGTGTTTTTGTTTTTTTATCAAAGTGTGAACTTTCCCTTTTCCACCACAAGATGTCTCAAAAGGATTGTATTGTGATGCATGGCATTGCATTAACTTTTTTGTTTGGTTTCATAAATAGTTTTCAGTGCTGGCACATGGATAATTCAAAAAATGTCCACATCGTCCTTTTTTTTACTATAAATGCTCCTCCTTGCCCAGGAGTTGACGGTGTGCAGTTCGGAATGGCATACTACCATATTTATACTATTTCAGAAGTAAGAGTAGTATGGATAGTATGCCAACATCTGGGATGGCATGAGGGTAAGAACCATTTTTTTGGGTGAACAATTCCTTTATGTAAGCTGTAAATAGCAGAAATGTGCCCAAAATGATGAAACACTTAAAAGAAGTGGTGGCCATTTATATACAGTCAGGTTGAGAAATCTGAGAATCCTGAATCTAATTTAACCCTGGAAATAAACTGCCGTTTTAGGGTCAAAACAAAGAAGCATTATGACAAAAGCAAATTTGAAATATTTAAGATTCTGCATTATTACTTTGACTATGTTAACTCATGTGTACAAAAGTTCCTTGCTGTTGAATGAAGCACACAAGATGCTCATATGGGAATCTGATATACAGTTGAAGTCAGAAGTTTACATGCACTTAGGTAAGTCATTAAAACTCATTTTTTTTAACCACTCCACAGATTTCATATTAGCAAACTTTAGTTTTGGCAATTCGTTTAGGAAAAATACTTTGTGCTTGACACAAGTAATTTTTCCAACAATTGTTTACGAACGTATTATTAAACTTTTAATTGACTATATCACAATTCCAGTGGGTCAGAAGTTTACATACATTAAGTTAACTATGCCTTTAAGCAGCTTGAAAAATTCCAGAAAATTATGTCTAGCCTTGAGGCAATTAGCCAATTAGCTTCTGATAGATGTACTAAATTGGAGGTGTGCTTGTGGATGTATTTTAAGGCCTACCTTCAAACTCAGTGCCTCTTTGCTTGACATCATGGGAAAATCTAAAGAAATCAGCCAAGACCTCAGAAAAATAATTGTGAACCTCCACAAGTCTGGTTCATCAATGGGAGCAATTTCCAATCTCCTGAAGGTGCCACGTTCATCTGTATAAACAATAGTACAGAAGTATAAACCCCATGGGACCACGTAGCAATCATACCGCTCAGGAAGGAAACATGTTGACAAGTATCTATATCCACAGTAAAACGAGTTCTAGATCGACATAACCTGAAAGGCTGCTCTGCAAGGAAGAAGCCACTGCTCCAAAACTGCAATAAAAATGCCAGACTACAGTTTGCAAGAGCACATGGGGACAAAGATCTTCCTTTTTGGATTAATGTCCTCTGGTCTGATGAAACAAAAATTAACTGTTTGGCCACAGTGACAATTGTTATGTTTGGAGGATAAAGGGTGAGGCTTGCAAGCCTAAGAGGACCATCCCAACCGTGAAGCATGGGGGTGGCAGCATCATGTTGTGGGGGTGCTTTGCTGCAGGAGGGACTGGTGCACTTCACAAAATAGACGTGCATCATGAGGAAGGAAAATTATATGGATATATTGAAGCAACATCTCAAGACATCAGACAGGAAGTTAGAGCTCGGTGTGCTCAAATGTGTCTTCCAAATGGACAATGACCCCAAGTATACCTCAGAAGTTGTGGCAAAATGGCTTAAGGACAAGAAAGTCAAGATATTGGAGTGGCCATCATAAGCCCTGACCTCAATCCAATAGTAAATTTGTGGCCAGAACTGAAAAAGTGTGTGCGTGCAAGGAGGTCTACAAACCTGACTCAGTTACACCAGTTCTGTCTGGAAAAATGGGACACAATTCCAGCAAATTACTGTGAGAAGCTTGTGGAAGGCTGCCCAAAACATTTGACCCAAGTTAAACAATTTAAAGTCAATTCTACCAAATACTAACAAAGTGTATGTAAACTTCTGACCCACTGGGAATGTGATGAAAGAAATAAAAGCTGAAATAAATCACTCTCTCTACTATTATCATAACATTTCACATTCTTAAAATAAAGCAGTGATCCTAACAGACCTAAAACAGGGAATATTTTCTATGATTAAATGTCAGGAATTGTGAAAAAATGAGTTTAAATGTTTTTTGCTAAGGTGTATGTAAACTTCTGACTTCAACTGTCTTAATATAAACAAAACATATTAAATACATGTTCATATATGGTTTCACTGATATAAAAGCCACATACTTGTACACACACACACACACACACACACACACACTTACATATGTGCTACAAATATTTTCTTTTTCATTAATTAATTCGTATATTTTAATTTATATTTTATTAAATGTATTTGTATATTTCCCAAATAGTAGTGGAAATTGAATATGTACACATACACACCACAGTACATTAACTCAAATCAATTTTATCTGTATAGCGTATATATAATATGTATCATATATTGGATTTTAAATGAAGAAATTACACAAAATCACCTGTTGATTCCAAAATCTTGATGTTGAAAAATGTTCACGCGCATGTTATTTGTTAAGTACCCCTTTACTGCAGTCGTATGATCGAGTTCTCAGATGATAAATTATTAAATAGTCCACTCATAAATATTCATTACGATCTGTTTGTAATGGTGAATAAGTACAAATTTAACGTTCTTCCCAATTCAGTCACAAAAGACTACATTGATGACTTCGAGGGACTTTTATTTTTCCGGAAGCCCAGTGTGTCTCGCCACATCAAGGGTTTTTGTCGCTTGTTGTTTCTCTGTCCATGGAAAGTTTTTTTCCGCGCTCGCGGCTCCTTCCTGAAAGTTTACGCAGGGTTGTAGTTGCACGCATCCATCATGACAGAGAAAGTAACGGACATTTGGGCTGGTAGGCAAGTCAACTTTTATATTTATCTCAACTCTCTCTCTTGTTGCATGTAAATGTGTTTAATATGGTTCAACAAGTAATTAACTGTACGCGAAATATAATCCCTATTCTCTTGGGGCAGAAGTGTCTTGGTGTGTGTGTGTGCTGATAACGGACAACGTGGGTGTTTGAGTCGTCTCGAGAAGAGGGGTCTCCAAATTTTGACACCGCAAAA